>JADRCC010569861.1:0-13676 GCA_019843855.1 Hylomyscus alleni | reverse complement strand
GACTAGCTCCGGGTCCCTCACAAGGCCCTCCACTCTCCCTGAAACGATCTAAACAGGCAGCCAAGAACTGCGGCAGATGGGAAAAAACGCTGAGCCAAATCTGTGGCAAAGGGGAGAGGAGATATGAAGACGTGTGATCCACAGACAGAAGAAACTTCGAACTGTGCAGAACAGGGAAGCATGCAGGCAGCCGAGAATAGGCAGACCCTACAGAGAGTGGAAAAACAAGGCTGTTGGGGAAGAAACTAGCAAGCTAGCTTCACAAATGTCAGCTGAATCACAAATGTCAACTAGCTTCACAAATACCAGGCTGAGTCTAGTTTACTGGTGTGGCCATTGTGTGCGTGCATTCGTGTGTGTGTGTGTGTGTGTGTGTGTGTGTGCGCGCACAAATGCCCAAACACCAAGAGTTTTCATCTGAAAATCACTGTTTCATGGCTTGTAAGCAGTCAGCAAAGAGGTCGGCCCTTGGCACAGGACCACATCCCCAGCAGCCTAGTGGTAGAGGTGACTCTGAACTGGTCATGACAAGTTGGGAAACACCAGAGAATCAATGCTATGGAACGTCATGAAGGAGAATCAGGATAGGACTGGTTAAGAGCAGGAAGTCTGGGCTGTTCTGGACACCTGACTGTTTATAAATTCAAGTCCTTTAGCCTCCTATATAAGTTGAGAAGCCACAGGAGATGTCATCTCCCCCAGAAAACCTCTGCTCTAACCCACCCTGAAGAGTGGACTGGGTCAGGTGCAACAGGAAGCAACCTTATAGAAATTCTGGTATCGTGGTAGACCCAAGCAAACTCAAGTCACGAAGCTACAAGCAGGGCTCAGACGCCACAGAATATCACCCGATCCTATGATAGCCAGGACACCAAGCATCCTTCTTCCCCAGAGAATGACTGACTCTAAACAGAGATCTTCAGCACCACCCAGCCCAGCAAGGTATCCTGCCTTGCTGGATATCAAGAAGATATCAAGAAGAAAGGCAGGCTGAGACAGGAGAAGACAAAGGCCAGGCACAGGTGGAAAACATCATGGTATAGCTTGGTGGTCCCATGTGTCCACCTCTTCCTTGTCCACCTCTTCCTGGGGCTGAGAGATGGCACAAATCCAGGCAGCTCAGAATAGATTCTCAAATCCAATGTCCCCCCAGAGGCCTCCCACACAGAGGAGATGCTGGATAACTAGCTACCAAGACCCCTAAAGACACTTCTCTCCCTGCTGGACAAGCTGGGCACAAGAACTACCTCTGCCCCAGGACCTTTGCATTGGTTTTCCCTGCCGGACACTGTACATCCTACATCTCTTAGCCTATATTTCTCTCATTGTACATGTTCCTGTCTATGAAACCCATGCTTCTCACCCTTGAGTAGTATCATAATCCCCAAAGAACTTGTTAGCACATAGAGGCCGACGCCCCATGAAGCCCACCTGCCCCTGGCAGAGGCTATGCATTTTAAGCAAACAGTCCTGCTGCAGCCTGTCTTGGAACCACACAGTGGAAGACTCCTGTGTGTTTACATGTACAGCCACGGTATATGTAGCTTCTGGATTTTATGGGGACTCCATTTCTTTCTCTTCCTGGTGGGGGATGGGGGTAATAAAGGTACTTGATAGCCCCGTGTGACACCTGGCCATACCTTATTGGCTGGCAGCCTGCAGCTGCCTAAAAAGTCCTCAGGTCTGGCTCCAGGCCAGCCACCCACTAACTACAGACAATGCCCTTGTCATTTACTTCAAGTCTCAGCTTTTTAATCCACAGGGCAGTATAGCCACCCCTGACTCTGGGTGAGTTTAAGAATTAACCACCCCCAAGTATGTCATAAGATTGGGTCTGAGGATGTCACAGTGTTCCCAAGGAACATGCCAGCGGAATAATCCCATTCCTTAGAGCCATCACAGTATGGGTCCTGACAGAACCATGGACCTATAATTCCACGATCCTAATGGGGTTTTAGCAAATACTACTATTCCTCGCAATGCTTCAGTTACAGGGAAGAAAAGAAGGGGAGAGGAAAGAGAAAAGGAAAGAGGCAGGGAGGAGAAATAGGAGAAAGGGAGGGAAGGGGTCGGGGGAGAAGGAAAAGGGAAGTGAGGAAAGAGACGAGAGGGAAAAAGGAAGGCAGGGAAGGTTGGGGAGAGGAAGGAAGGAAGACACGGAGGATACTCTGCCTGCCTATACAAAATCTCTACATGTAAAAGAAAAAAAATAACTCAATCCAAAGAACGGGCAGTGAGACAAGAACATCCCACCTTCAAGCATTTACAGGAGGAATTGGGCCAGGGCCCAGCACAACCGAAGGCAGAGCTCAAATGCCACCTCCTACTTTAAGCCTTCCAAGTCCCCAGCACACAGTGAGCCTCTGTCCTCCCACCTCTCAGTTGGCCTGCTCCATGTAACACTTCCTTATTCTGCTCAGAATTCCCCATTCTGGGGCACAAGGGCCACAAGGTTCCTTTCTCACAGGGACTGGTGGAGAGCCACAGACCTTCACCTGTCCTGTGGAAACCTTGAGCATATCACTTGTTTACTCTGTCAAATAAAAATTACAGGAGACCATTGTTTTGGTCTAAGCTTTAGCACAGGCCAGACTAAAAATCAAAATGAAAAATTGTTCATGCTGAAGTTCATATCACCAAGCTGAAACATGGTTGTTTATCAGACCTTTGGAGAAATCAAGATCAGAGGCACAAAAGTTGAAACCAAACTTCCAGTGTGCCTTGTGGTGAAGTTCCCCTGCCTGTATGCTTATACAGAAAAGGAAAGGCAGAGCCTTGGTGAGCTAGCTGTCCATTGTTTTTATAGTGACTTGTCTCCCTGTTCCTACCTTTCAAGGGAAGTGGCTGAAACAGCCAATCAGATTTTGATCTCTATTGTGATTTCTCAGTTCTTCTCTAGCTATAAAAGCCAGCTTTCAATATTTGATCTATTTTATGAGACTAGGTGTTGTCCAACTGACCATGTTAAAGCACATCATGGTATTTCTTCTAACAGTATATTTGTAATCTATCTCTTTGGGTTACTCAAGTGCTATGACAGTGGGCATTTCCCACTATTTCTGAGGTTGGGACTTTGTGTCTCCATCTAGACAATAGGACCATTCCATGTTTGCATCATTAAGAGTTGGAAATGGCCCTTAAGAACAGGGTGCCTGCTCAGCCGTGGGCTCCTTCTCGGTGACTGTAGCACACAACAGCCCAGCACAGATCATAACACAGCCTTAAGAGCAGTTACCTTAATGCTTGCTAGTGGATCAGAGATGTGTAGTTTTATTATCAACACACACACACACACACACACACACACACACACACACACACACACAAATTACAGGTATTATAACTTCTATTACAAAGATGGCACACAATAATGTAGGAATTTTCAAACTCCCCACCCCCAAGCCTATAGGAATGGAATACAGAGTTTCCTACATGCTAAGTAAGTGCACAACAACTAAGCCACACCCCTGATCCAAAAAGCTCTGATTGGTTGTTTAAATACACACACCCCCATATCCAGCTCAAATGTAAGTGAGTCCAGCACACAAAGTTTCACACGTCATGAAAAGAAACTTGGATTAACAAGCACATGAGGACTCACAATGGCTTTCTTTAAATAGCGAATTTCCCTGGCACATTATGAGAACTTTTGTTCCGAAAGTTATATTTGCCAACTTTCCAGAAGCAGCTGCTATTTAAAGCAAGCCACGCTTCTGATGACTGAGAAGAACTCAGATTCTTCCAGAAGCTCTGCCTCATGAAATTGGAGCTGCGTTTTCACTTGGAGTTCCTTAAAAGGCTTCGACAAGCTTCATCTGCTATCATCTCAGCCCTGTCTCTGGGTCACGGCCATCGAGGAAAGCTTCAGCGACATGACTTCTATTTGTGCAGTGTTCCTAAAGCATCTAGAGGTGGCACTCAGTGGCAGAGTACCAACCTAGCCTGTGTGAGACTCGGGGCTCCATTCCCAAAAGAAAAAAACAAAACAGAACAAACAAAAAACACCCAAGAAGTCTCTCAATGGATAGTTAAAGTGTTCAATGGATAGTTAGTTAAAGTTAAAATTAGTTTATTTAAGCCAGGCATGGTGGTATATGCCTTTAATATCAGTAGTAGGAGGCAGAGGCAGAGGCAGAGGCAGATGGATCTCTTTGCATTCCAGTACAGCTTGATCTACATAGTAGATCTGAGACTTACTGCTAAATAAGCTCCCACTTTCTAGCTCTTTTTGAACTCTAGCTAGCTGGTCAGCTCAAACTCTTCTCCAGGATGACCGATTCAATCTGGCTTCTCTTAGTTTCTAACTGAATTGCTCTGTTTGGCCTCATATTAACTTTAGCAGGATGTTCACATCTTCTGGCTCCTTCTCATTCTCTGGCTTGTTCTGTCTTCACCTACGTCTAGCTTGTTATCTCTCTGCAGCCTGCCTCCGCATACCCGTCCTGGTAAAACTGCCTCCTTCCCTCTCCACCGTTTTTCTCTCTTAAGACTCTTCCCTTTCTTCTCTCTTCTCATGAGAATTTGACATATCCCATTCTGTCAAATCTTTCTCCAATTTGTCACTTTGTCTACCACTCAATTAGATGTCACTTTCAAACATGGGTGCTTCCTTCTACAAACTAACTTTACCTTCATTGTTTAGGATGAAAAGCGTGTATTCCAGCCAGAGGGATTAAAGGTGTGTGCTAAGGCTGAGCCACACCAGGACTAGAAAAAGGGGGTTTTGGTTTTGGGGGCTTTTTTTTTTTCAGTAAATAACACAGACTCAGGGTTCACAGTGCGATCAAATATCCCGCAACAGGATCTGCTTCAGATGGGCACGACTCCTGAAGGACAAACCAAGGTCACTGCTTCCCCAAATGCTTCATTAATAATTAACAGCCAAGGGTGGTTAGGACTGCACTGTGCTAAGAACAGTATCAAGAGCTTCAATCTCACCTAATCCTAACAAGAACCCCGGCTGCGTGTTCTGAGAACAGCATCTGATTGGCAACCAAGTACCCTCCCTACCCCAAACAGACTGCTCAGAAGGAGTCTTCATTTCTACAGGAGTCTCTTGACCCTCGGGACATAGAAACTTCCGTGAACCTAGCCATTATACTGTGGTTTTGCAGGACAAGTTTCAGTGGAGCCCAGCCCGAAATTTCACTTATCACGACTGCATGATCCGTTCTCAAGAACCGTGATGAAATAACAGAGGACGGCTATTTAAAAAAAAAAAAAAAAATATATATATATATATTTAGCTCGTATATCTAGAAGTTCAAAGGCTTGCATCTGGTAATGTTTTTGATGAGAATGTCCTAAGGTGAGGCAGGCAGAGCATCAATATGACGTGAGACATCCATTATCTTTTCTGGCCACTCCCTCTTATAAAACACCAAAATCAGAACCTTTTATCTCAGCCCTGATAACCTCTCCCAATCCTAATTACCTCCCTCATAATTGCTGACTGAGGAGCTTAGGGAATGAACCATTTTTCTAAGCATAGCAGCATCAGGCCCCAAACTAGGAAGTGAGACATCAGGGAAGGGGAGAGAGAGCTGACCCCACGGGCCCTGTCCAGAGTCCTGACCTAACACCTCAGGGTAATAAAAGGGTCATTATCTAGCAGCAATGCAGTTAAATGAGAGTATAGAACGATGGTAACGACACTAATGTTCCAGGACACACTGCTCTCTTTAGTTCAGATGTAAGGAAACATGTGAAGCACAATGCAGTATGAATGAAGACCTCAATGTAGCTCAAAAGGCCCAGCAAAAAAAAAAAAAAAAAAAAAAAAAAACCCAAACGGTGCTGTGTCAAGCACCTGCAGGGCTTGTCAATCACAGCTGGAAGATGCCCAGCCACAGAGTTTCTAAACCTAAGTCTAGAGCGGGTCCCTAAATTTGCATCTCTAAAAGCTTCCTGGTCCAGCAGCATTGGTCTGGATCTTTGAAAAGCATTAGTCCGGAGATCACTGAAAGGATAGCAAAGCCACTCAATCTTTTGGAACAAGTTCTCATTATCACACATAAACAGATCAGGCCCAGACAGTTCAACCACTTAACAACTCTCTAAGTGGCTCCCAGGGCAGACACAGTCTGTCTCCTGTTGACACTGTAACCTCTAGGGGTTGCAGAAACGGGCAAAGGGCAGAGATGCTGCTGACAGATAAAGTCAGGCATTCGGAGAAGCTGCTTTCCTGCATGTCAGTTTGGTGAAGTTCAGCCTCTGGCTCACACAGCTCTAAAGGTAGAAGAACAGAGACCAGAGAATTCCTAGAAGACCACACCCAAGCGTCTCCACAAGGCCGATAGCACTCCTTATCAGCTACAAGCTTGGCTGTCCCAGTGGCCTTGACCTCTTAGTCGAGAAGTTTCCAAAGAAGCCGTACACTTTCTGCGCCCTTCCTTCTGCAAACTGCTTTACTCACTTGAAGGACACATTCTGCAAACGCAAGAACTTCTTAACCCAATTTCAAGAATTTGCTGACTCAAGTCTAAAGGCAACACTTATCTAGTAAGAGACTCAATTAGATTAAACTTGCCAAGTAATATACAATATGGGGGAAAAAATGACTGGTCCAAAGTTTCTTTAAAGTTTTGTGCTTAGAAAATACAGACACTATAATTCTGAATATATTAAATCAGAATTGCTACAGCTTATTGATCGCCAGACAGTCTGGACAGGTTCGGTATCTCCCAGCACTGTGGCACAGGCAGCCTAAGAGGTGAGTATTGCTTCCCCATTTTACAAACGGGGCAAACGAGATGCACCAAAGTTGAATAGGAGATGGTGAAACGGCAGACACCAGATTCCACCTCTAACTCTGGTCCTTAAACAAAGCATCACCTTTCACCGAGTCTTGAGGTCCTTCGGTTCGTTCCTTATGCCTCTCTGACTCATTCCAACCCTCACTCCCAACCCACTGGATGGCAGAAGTTCGTAACCCCATGCTGTGCACCAAAGGCTCAGCCAGCCCCGCTGCATGGCCTGTCCAGCCCTGCTCAGCCCAGCCCCTCCTTCAGTTCTCACCGGACTTCTCAGTGCCTCAGTGTATTTCCCTGCCTCCAGCAGAATTCAGGCTAATCAGAAAACTGACGGCTAGAGTGACTGATGTGTCTCATTTAGAGATCAAGGGGGAGGCTAGTACATAGTCCAAGCTGACCTTGAGTTCAGCTCCTTTTGACTCAGACTCCCGAGAGCTGGGGTTACCTGCCTCTACCACTGTAGACGTTTGTTTTTGGGGTGCAGTTCTTAGACCCAGAACTTCCTGCCCACATGCCCCTACAGAAGGAGATAACCAGTTCCCTCCCAGGGGCTGGCACTTTCTTCTTCCGGCACCCACCAAGGCTCTGTTTACACTGCAGGGTTTGTCCTCAGGGGAGCCTCGCGCCTTAGCACCTGCAGCTGCTGGCAGCAACCTACATACTTTGCGTTTACCCTGCTGATCTGGGGGCCCCTGAGCAGAAAAGCCTGGATTCTTGGAGCATGAACAAGGGATACTACATCTCTCCACCTAGGCCTATCTGGGGTCGTAAGCTTTGTGCCCACCGCGCAGGGGATCCCCGAGACTAAAGTCTAAAGACAAAGCCCCCTACAATCTGAGTTAGGGTAGAACACTCTGAGGTCAAACCGGGTATCCTCAGTTTCCCGCTAGAGACAGCGTTGCAGATTCGGGAGGATATCAGTTACTTCGCCAGCTGCAGGCGCTGGACCCGGTGGGATACAGAACAAAGTGACGTGGCCTAAGGATTAGAGTGGGTGGTGAAACATTCTGGAGAAAAGGGCCAAGGCCTGGGGGCAGCTGCTACTGATTGGGGCCTCCGGAGTCCCGGCGAAACTGAGCTGGTCCCAGCAACGCACTCACCAGACACATTCAACTGGCCTCCCAGGAACCAGCCGATCTTGCCCGTCTTGAAGTCGCAGTCCCAGACAGTATGGTAAGGAGTGTCCCAAACTAGTGTATCACGGGCCAGCGGCCCCCAAAAGGCGGCCGGCTCCTGGGCTGCCTGAGCGCTCAACGCGGGGTACGAGCCTGGCTGCGCTGCTGCAGGAACCCTGCCCGGGAGTCGGGTGGCGGTCGAGCGGGACACGCTCAGCGACCACCCCGATTGTCCAGGGCGCCCGTGCAGGCCACGCAGCAGTCGCCCTGCACCGCTGCCGAGGCTGCGCGCCGCCATCTCGCCCAACACCCCACGCGGGTGCTAGAGCCGGGGCGCCCCTAAGAGTCTCCACGGCCCCGCCCCGGCTCCGCCCCCGCGGCCACCACCCACTACTTCTCTCCGGGTGAAGCAGCTTCCTTGAGCCTGCTCCTTCCCACCTCTTCTCTCCGCCTGGACAGGGGCTGGGGGTGGGAGGTGCGGGGTGCTAGGTTTTGTTGTGCGCCTAGTCCCGAGCTAGCCCGCGCTCTCGGCTTCAGTTTTCTGGGTTTCTGCGATCTCTTTTTACAGACCAGATAACTTTCCCGCTCGCAACAGAAGCTGAAAGTACACGGGTGGTCCAGCCTCCGGACCTGGGGCGCAAGCAGCGCTCTGAGATAGGATAGATAGATTGGGAACGCGACTAAGTGGTCATAAGGGCGAAGCTCACTGATGGTGTGGAAGAATCCACAGTCGGTTCAGCATTCCATAGTCTGAAGCCAAAGCTTTCCTCCTTAGGAGACCTGAGAATAAAGCCCTCTCCCAGCGGTGCGAGCCTGTACAACCAAGCTACGCACACATAACTCACCCACAGCGGGCTAAAGGGCTGATGAACAAGCCTGGGGGCCTTCAAACAGGGAAGGAGATGCTATGAAGGCCTGAGTCCAGGAACAATATTTTGGTTACCCAGCTGCTGACCTCTGCCGGGGCAGGTATCACTTCTTACCTTCGGACCCTTCGCTGCTTCCAGGTGGTGGGAAGCTACGGTAAAGAATAAATCAGTGTCCACAGCACATCTGGCCTGGTTGACCATCAGCTCCGTCATGAAGTTGAAGTTTTTGTTACTGAATAATCAAGAGTTAAAGGAATGTGCCTTACCAAGTACTTAAGAAGTGAATACATAATAAAAAGTAAACACTAGAGGTCGGAAATTTTGGAAAACTGGTTTGTGGAGTTCTTTGGGCTGGCAAAGACTTTTTTCCTGTTGGCTGTGACAGCTGCAGATAGGTGGATCCCTTGGAGGTGATTCTGTGGGTGAGCTGCTGAGGAGGGAAGGGCTAACTAAAAAGGCGGTGCCAGCTGGTGCCAACAGCTAGCACAGGCATATACCCTGCCCTCAGCCAAGCACTTGTCCTTAATATAAGTCGGGCACAGTGGTGCACATCTGGGGTCCCAGCTATTCAGGACATGGAGACGGTGAGTTTGAGAATAGCCTGGACAACATCACAACCAAACCAAACCAAACCAAACCAAACCAAACCAAACCAAAAGCTTGGCTAGGGCCAGAAGGTTACATAGTGCTAGAATAAATAAGGAAGCAGTCAAACTATTTAAAAAAAAAAGACTTATAAAAGAGCACGTGGCTGCCTAATGAAGGAGGAAGCCCAGCACCCAGCACCCCCAACTATATCATCAAATCCCTAATTTAGTTGAACACATAGTTATATGTAAGAGAAAGAGCAGACTCAGACAGGTGGTCTGAGAGATACCCACCAATGCTTCCTCCTCCTCTAGTGCGTACTTGGAATTTCCTGCTCCATCAAGACAAAGAGGCTGAGTTGGAGGTGTGGAGGCTGAGTTGGAGGCGTGGCTCAGCGACAAAACCCCTACCTAGCATGCACAGGCCCTGAGTTCTATTGCCAGCATACATAACCCTCTGAAAAGGTGAGGATTCAGGCTAGTTGGCCTTCTAGTTTTACTCCAGAGGACATGGCAGAAGGGATGCATTGATAGTCTTTGGCTAGATGCTGAGGCTGTGTTGAGGGAACCCTGAGTGCTGCTTCTCTTTTGGTTGGTTGGTTGTTTCCCAGCTTCAATGGTGTGAGAGAGCTGGTCCTGCCTTCTGGAGGCAATGAGCCCAGAGAGAGAATGAGTTACACCAGCTCACGACCAGGAACAGCTCTGGACAGAGGCGCATCCACCTTAGATGCGCTTATACCAGGTATGGAGCCTCACCTTCGGCACGAAAGATCTTCCTAGTGGTTTGTGAGGTTGGAAGAAGTCTCAAATAGTCTTAACTTTATTGCTCAGCTGTAGGCTAGCTGGCACAAGAACAACTCCTAAAACGTGAGGCCTTCCCTCTACCAGTTCCTACTTCTCATCCCCTGCAGCATTGTGTTTTCTCTTCTTGCCTTCAGAGTGCAAGAGCGTCAGCTTTCAACCCTCCACTTTTTCCTCCAGGTCCCCTGGAGACAAGGGTTAGCCCTCATCCTCTGACTTTCAAGCTGGAACCTGTCACCAGAACCTCTCCTCCAGTTTTAGCCAATATTCAAATGTTAAGTTTTGGTTTTGGTTTTCTGAGACAGTGCCAGCCTTAGACTCGGATGACCCTGAACTTCTAACCCTCCTCCCTACCTGCACTTCTTGAGTATCACGCAGATATGTTACCATACTTTGTATATGGGAGGTTGGGAATTAAACCTAGGACTTCAAGCATTCTAGGCAAAGAGTGTACCAACTGAGTGCATCCCCAGCCCCTATTCAATCGTCTAATCAACCTCTTAAATACACTGCATCCTGAAACCTCTTTCTCAAACACTGGCCTTTCAGATTAGAGAAGGAGAATATATTTTCTCATTGTCCAAGTGGCATATACCCTTGTCATCCTAGACTCTTCTCTCATACACGGTACTAGCAACCTATCAGCAAGTACCCCAGGGATCACCTTCAGAATAATACCCCTCCCCACCCCCAACACTCATCCCCCATCTGAACTATACTCAGCTTTTTAAAAAAATTATTATTCAAGCTGGAGAGTTGGCTCAGCAGTTAAGAGCACCGACTGCTCTTCTGGAGGTCCTGAGTTCAAATCCCAGCAACCACAACCATCTGTAACAAGATCAGATACTCTCTTCTGGTGTGTCTGAAAACAAATAAAATAAATAAAATGAAATGAAAATAAACTCATAAAAATATTACTCAGTGGGCTTGCAGCTGTGTCCACTCTTTCCTTCTATGGACTAATCAGCCAATGCATTTTCTTTAAAAGCAAAGGTTAAGGGCTGGAGCTGTCTGTAGCTGTGGCTCAGGGGTAGAGCTATTGCCTAGCATGTGCAAGGCTCTGGGTTCCATCCCCAGCATCAGGGAGAAAAAAGAAGGAAAAGAAAGGAAAAGTATGATTAAAAAAAAAAAAAACAAAGATCAGGTGAGGTCTGTCTGCACTTGGAACTAGCCAGTGTCTTCTCCATTCCATTCTTCCCCAGTACCCTAACCCACAAGGCTCACCCTTCATATTGGAAAAGCCGTCCATGGACATCTTCCAGGTAGCAGTGACATGCAGACTGCTGGGCCCCATTGCAGGTTTTGTGCATCACAGCCTGCGATTTACCACATCTCCAGAAGCCATATGTGTGCAGTCAAGTATGAAAAATGCCACACTGGCCGGGCGGTGGTGGCGCACGCCTTTAATCCCAGCACTTGAGGGGCAGAGGCAAGCGGATTTTTGAGTTCGAGGCCAGCCTGGTCTACAGAGTGAGTTCCAGGACAGCCAGGACTACACAGAGAAACCCTGTCTTGAAAACAAAACAAAACAAAACAACAACAACAAAGAAAAATGTCACACTGTCAGGAACAGAGGCTTATGCATATAGTCCCAGCTACTTGGGAATCTGAGGCAGGAAGATCCATTGCTAGCTGTACAACACAGCAAGACCTTGTCTCCAAAAGGAAAAGAGAAGAAAAAGGGGAAAGGAGAGATCTAAGAGAAAGAGGAGTGGTCTACTCCATCCAGGTCTGCCTCCGGGATGTGTTTTCTCTACGCTCACTTTCTCAGTCAGCAGGTACACTGGCCTCCTGGCCTCCAAACAGCAGACACGCACCTGCCTCAGGACTTTGCACAGACTGTTTCTCTTGCCTGGGTCACTTTGTCCTGGAGATCCATGTAGTCCTCCTCCGTCCACTTCCTTCAGACCTCTTCAAACTCCCTTCGTCCCCGGCTCTTGTCTGTCCCCCCATGGACACATCGCTTCAGCGTTCACACCCACGTCCGACTTCTGACCTCATGGTTCTCAGTAGCACATGTACATAAGCTTTTTGTATACCTCTGTCTCTTCTTGAAAGCTGGGAAGTCTTGGGATGGGGGAAGATGCCAGTTTCTGTGTTTGGGATTGTGTCTCCAGCACCTAGAACCTTCCTGACACATAGTGCATGCACAGTAGATGTTTGTTTGTTAAAACAAGGGAACAGGACAGTACAGAGGCTTCGAGATGATTGCCATGGGATATGTGGGGAGTGCGCCTTTCTATCATCTTTGCTTTCTAAGAGACGTGTTTTCACCCTACCCTCTAATTTTTCACTAAGAATCAAACCCAAGGTCTTCTGAGAGCTTACCATGCAATATAACTCTGCCTCTGCCTCTGTTTCCAAATAAAGACACACCACCCAGTTCCTGTTTCCTCTTTGGATTTTGATATGTACATGAAGCAGAATTGGCCAGATTGGGCAGAACTGCACTTTCTACTGCCAAGCTAAGAGGACACATGGGGCCCTTCCTCCAGAGTGCCACAGCCTAAGGCTAAGGTTGTCCCTCTGAAACTGGAAGGGTGAGACTTACCCAGCCCAGAGTCCACATGTTGTTTTCCTGGAGCTCTCAGTTGTGAGAACACGGGTCATCTGGGCCATGTTGGCCACATTTTTTTCCCTTTTGCAGCCTGGCTTTGAAGTCAGTAGGATCCAGGACTGGAAGCCTCAGGGTACGGGGTGCAGGCTGCAGGAAGGGAGTCTAGGGCTGGGACCAGTCATCTCAGCACTGGTCCTAGCGGAGTTGTTCCTGAGCCTTCAAGCCCTGACGCTTGTAGCACTTGTTCTCACTCAGCCTGGGAGCAACAAACGCCCAAGGCCAGGAACTAGGCAGGAATCATTGGTAACTCTGGGCCTCAAGGGCTTATTGGACAATTCCCGGGGGGTGCATACTTCTACCACTCCTTTGCCTTGGTTTTCATGGCTCCCATCTCACATCATAAAGAGAAGTAAAAAAGAAAAAGAAAAGAATCACAACCATTCAAAGATCTCAACTGGCTTTATTTTCAATCGTTGGTGTATCACCCCATGAAGTATACCAGGTGTTCCAACAGACCAGACAGAAAAAGTGGGTTGGTAGACAGAGAAGAACTGAAGAAAGCAGAGACAATGGTCAAAAGGCGGATAGTCATTTCAAAATCTACTTTTCTTGTAGAGACCGGAATAGAGAACAATGGGTAAATCACAGTGGCTCATCCCAAGCCCCTCCAGCTTCCTATTCGGTGTAAGGGAGAATGTGGATGGACCTTCATCACCAGCCCCATTGAGAATAGCCTGGGGTGGGACACATGGCTGTTTGCTCTCTGTTTCCTCTGAAGATGAGATCAGCAGCCCAGTTTCATCTTTGTGACATGGGCGTTAGCATGAATAACTCCATCGAGGCTATTTGTGTGTGGGTTTGGGAGTGTGCACATGTTTGCAGTCAGGTGTGAGTGATGCATTTATGTACAAGTCTGCCTGTGCAGGCCCAGAGGATGACTTCTGTCATCGTCAGGAGCATCATCCACCTCCTTTGAGACACGGTCCTTCATTGGC
>JADRCC010569859.1:0-11907 GCA_019843855.1 Hylomyscus alleni | reverse complement strand
TCAGTCAGTGGGTATGCCCACACACTTCTCTCTGACAGACCTGGAGCACATGCGAGGCAATGTGCAGCGTGGCAGCTAGCGTGGATGTGAAGCAGTGTGCAGTGTGGGTATGCATAGCTTTGGAAAACTTACAGTGTTTTGGGTAATTTTATCCATCTGCCCTTGTTACATGTAGGAAACCCACTTGAGTCAACCTGAATACATTAAGATGCAGTTTGGTTTTTTTTTTTTTTTTTTTTGAGACAATGTAGCATAGCTCGGCCTGGCTTGAGCTCATGATCCTTTTGCCTTAGCCTCTGTGCTGAGATTTGTGCCACCACAGACTTTATAGGCTGAGTGGGTGTGGTGTCCCCTCCAAACTTACATGGGCCTAGGGATTTCAGAGCAACCTTATTTGGAAATAGGATCACTGGGATGCAGTTCTTTAAGTTGGGAAGAGGCCACACTGGAGAAGGGTGTCCCTCCCACAAGGAAAGGGCAGTTAGCTACATGAAATGCCATACCTCTACAAGCAAATGAATGCCAAAAATCATCTCCAAAGCACCTGAAGTCAGCAGAAAGGGCTGGGTCAGATACCTGGGGCTCAGGGCTCTACCTTCAGTGGATGTCACTGAACTAGGGCAGCCCTGTGAGCCAGCGCTCAGGGTAACCATTCTTGTAGAGCTGTCTGTTGTCTAGATGCTTCTTCCAGCAGACCTGAGCAAGCCTGGTTCGATATTGTGCTTTCCGGAGGTTTTCCTTTTAAATCTCACCCGGGAAGCCATCCCCTGCAGTTTGTCATCTTCCTAAATGCTGGCAAGGTAGGTAAAGAGATGACTCAGATGACAGTAAAGAGCTTGGTGGTGGTAGTGGGCCAGCTCAATGTCATCACTACCCACTCCCCAGGACAAGGAAGGGCCTAAGCTCATCACAGGCATCCTTGTTGGGCTGGATTCTAGACATAGCCTGGGTGAGGGTAGGAGATTCCTGCCTGCATCTAGCCTTTCATGTACTGAGCTTGTAGACTGGCCTTCCCTACTTACTTTACAACATACATTCACACAAACACACACACACACACACACACACACACACACACACTTATGTACATGCAAATGAGCATGTACACACACACATGCATCTTAAATAAATCTTTAAAATACTCCATATTTGCCTACCATTAAACACTTTGTTGCAGTCTTCCCCTGGAGTCATCCCAAAGTCCTCAGTAAGATGAAGACCATGATGCTGGGGAGCTCTTTGTTAACTGGACAGAAACCAGGATCATCTGGGAAGAGGGAACCTCAACTGAAAAATGCCTCCACTAGATTGGCCTGTAGACAAGTCTAAGGGAGATTCTCTTAATCAGTGATGGATGTTGAAGGACCCAGCCCACCATGGGCAGTGCCACCCTCGGCAGGTGGTCTTGAGGTGTGTAAGAAAGGCTGGGTAAGCCAAAATGAACAAGGCAGTAAGCTGTGTTCTTCCATGGCCTGTGTTTAATTTCCTGCCTCCAGTTCTTGCCCTGCCTTACCTTCATGACAGACTGTGACCTGTGAGCCAAATGAGCACATTGTTCCTCACCTTCTTTTGGTCATGGTGTTTATCACAACACTAGAGTGCAAGCTAAAGCAACCATACTTCATCCTCTCGGGGCTCCTGATGCGGGACAACAGGCTGGGCTCCCGCCCTATTTACATGATTATCCAATGAGTGAGAAAAAGAAAGCGCTCCATCACGGGACACCTGATGGGCATCAGCACTTACCCTGGGCTGCCTCTGACTTCCTGTTCCCATAGCTGGCCCTGAGGAACGTTTGTTCATCATCTCAAATAGGCTGAGTGACGTTTATTTTAATGGGCATCTTAAGAGGCTCTATGTGATTAGCAAAAACCACCCGCCAGCCTAGAGAAATCAGAACAGCCTGTCTATGTGCTCAAGTCTGAGATTAAGGGGGAATCTGGGTCAGCGGGGCACAGGTCAGCACAGCTGTGGAGGCCACCAGAGAGCAGATAGGCTCGGCTAAGCTCAGCTGTGGTCAGGAGGCAGTCCCAGTAACAGGAAAAACAGGAATGGAGGAAGGGAGGGAGGAGAGGAGGGAGGGAGAGAAGGAAGAGCAGGAAGGAAAGGCAGGGTGGAAGAAGGAGTGAGGGAAGAGAAGAGGAAGGGAGGGGAGACGAGGTTTTACTTGCCAGCATCTAAAAGAGATAATTCGAGTCGGAATGAGTTGTCTGGGCAACAGTATGCTGCCACATGCTCTGTGTCTATCATAAGCCAGGAACAGAACTAGGGACCGGGTGTATATTTTGCTGAAAGATACTCTGCTCATTTATACCTTTCCTTCTCATTATGAAGCCTGCACAGCCTTCCATGGAAGCACCCCAGAGTAAGGAGAGCTGCTGCAGCGGAGAGTAGAGGCATGTGCTCGTAGGCAATGCCCACGCCTGTCCCTGTGGGCGCTGGGCTGGCAGCTTAGCTCTGGGGACCGGAGCTGGGTCCTCCACTGCCTCTCAGTTCTGGAGCTGCAGGCTAGCCTCTTGGAGATGCAAACCTCCCCTGGGGCTATTGTGACAAAGGGCTGAGACCAAGGGTGGCTCAATGTGACACAAGCATGTTCTTTGAGTTTTGGAGCCCAGAAACTCAAAGCCAAGGTTTTTCCTAGGACTTGCTCTTCAAAGTTTCCAGAAAAGAAAAGAGCTACCAATCTGTTTAGTTTGCCTGAGGTTAGTTTCAATTCTGAAGCTCCCACACATATATCCCTGTGCTCCCAGTATTGCAGAACAAGTGGACTCCCCCACCCCAGCAGACACATGGAAATCGACAAGAGTAATGTCTGCCTGATCCTCTTGGTCTTCTTGTTCATATATAACGCCTCATTGAACATATACATCCAACAGATATTTGCTGAGTGAATGCCCCTTATCAGTGAGTGCCCAACTACTGTCACTACTACCAATATTGTCAATACATAGGACAAATGGGATTTATACCTTGGACAAGGCCTCAGAGAAGCTTTGTGTGTATACTGAGGTGAGCTGAACCCAGTGCCTGGAGCGGCAGCCCACTTCCTGCTTGCTTCAGTTGCTTTGCACAAATGTCTGGCTCCATTACACACTTACGGTCTCATTGCTGGGTCTTGAGTTACAGGCACTGAGCAGGATGTGTCACCAGACTAACCCTCACAGAAGCCTTGATCCCCACCTGGGTTTCCCTGGGCAGACGTCTTCCTTCATGCACCTGAAGACAGAACGCTCTGTCCTGGGATCTTCCAGATCCTTCGAGTTTCCTGAGAAAGCCACATTGGTGCTGAGGAGCTTTCAGACTGACTGATTGCTTAGAACTCCGTGATTGTAGAGTTGGAATGTTGCAAGTCGAGAGCCAAATTTTCCCGGGACACCTTTAGTCTGTTAACAGCCACCTCCGTGTCTGAGTTAACACACTGCTGAGGAGAGACGAAGCCTTTGAAATGTGTTAACACTAGTGGACCTGCAGGCCTCACCAGTCCCTGAGCTAAGAGGCCAGGAGAGGCTCGTAGCCGAGGTTTCTGCTCTCTGCCGTAACCTGCTTACCTGAGGTCGCCCCTGATGTATCTGGGAGAGCTTCTCGACTGTGCCTTTTTTTCAGTCTGTAACTAAAAAAGCTCATGCAGACATCCAGAGGGAATGTGTCATTCTGGGGCACTTGAATCCCTGTCCCCAAGCCTGGGGTCACCCATAGTGAGCTTTGTAATAAGCCCCCTTTGTATCCACAGTCACTGGGCCGTCCTTTTCTCCTAGAATGTCTTAGCCAGGAGAGTAACCCACACATATGTCTGGTCAGTCTTCCCAGAGACCCACCGAGCTCAGGATCCCAACACACACACCATCAGTAGGGACGCCTGGCTCCTGGATGCTGCCACCCCTGCGGTCCAGCCCTTGTTGGTCTTGGACTCTTTATTGCTGACCTCAGGGCTGGCCTTCCTGAAGAATCAGGCAGAGATTCTTCCCTCCCAGCCTAGGGTGGGCCTGGGAGGGAGGGAGGGAGGGAGGGAGGGAAGGAGGGAGGGAGGGACGGACGGACGGACGGACGGACGGACGGACGGAGCAGATCTCAGAGCTAGCTGCTCTTTGGAATCCCTGGGATGAGTGAAGTCAGGCTAACTTACATAAGAAGTCAGAACTCCAAGGCCTCCCTGGACCTCTGTTACTTATTGAGTGGTTGGTCATCCAACTGCCTGGTCAGAGTCCACTCCGGTTCTGAAGTCTCCCGTAGGTGGGCAGAGTCTGTTCTGTAGTCCAGAGGCACAACACAAACCCCTCTCTCTGTCTCCTTTTTCACTATCTTCAGTATTTTTGTATGTATAAATTGTTGAGTATAATTACGGGCAGAAATGTCAGTAAAATGATCATGAAGCAGGAGGCCTAAACAAAACCCTAGTAGTTACGAATTAAACAAGTGATCTGTTTTGCCATCCTGGTCTTCAGAGCTAGTTCCAGGACACCCAAGGCTACACAAAGAAACCCTGTCTTGAAAAACAAACAGCAAACCAAATCAAACCAAACTAAATGAAACGAAACGAACCGAAACCAAACAAAGGAGTAATCTGTTGCAATAGTTTAGACTCGACAGTGAATTTAACACAAGGCGATTCAGACAGACCACCAGCGTCTACTTCACATTAAAAGCTATTAAGGTAAGAAAGAAAGAGTGTTTGCTGTGTAAGCTTGAGTACCTGAGTTCAAATCCCAAGCACCCGTTTAAAAAGCTGAGTGTGGCCAAGCGCAACTTCAACCGGAATATTGGATCAAAGACAGGAGGCAGAGCAAAGGCTCAGATTTGTTGACCAGCCAGCGTAGCTGGAAAACTGAAAGCCTTACGTTCAGTGAAACACTCTCTCAAGGGGAAAAAGACAACAGAGCTGGACACCCAGTAGGTCTTTACCTGGTCAACACATGTGCACACACAGGAGTTTGCATTCCCCCCATCACACACACACACATATACACACACTCACATACCACTTACAACACAAACTTATGCCACCCCCTCCCCACACAAAATAAGTGGATCATGCAGTATGCTGAAATGATCCAGAAGGCAGACGGGGTCGAGCAGTCTTCATTCCTGGATTCTGCTCTTACTCCACAGTGACGGAATCAGGGTGGTGTGGGGTGAGCGTCAGGTGGACGTGCAGGCCAGTAGAATAGAGCTGAGGGCCCACAAGAAGCCCCACACTCCTGTGGTCTGTCTGGTGAGTCAACAATGCCAGGGGCAGCCATGGGGGAAGAGTGACTTTTCAACAAATACAACAATTTTGGTTCCACTCTATAAAAAATTAAATTGGATCAAAGATCTAAATGTAAAATTTATGATGTTGCATTTTGCTTCTGAGATAAGCCCAAACACAATAGGGAGACTTGATAAAACTGCAATTAAAACTTAATCTTCTTCAGCAACCCACAGAATGGGAGGAAAGATTTGTAAATCATTTATCAGGGAAGAGCCCGCGCCTAGAAGAAATACAGGCAGAGCTTGTTCAGCCTGACGATAGTCAGAACTAATTTAAAAATGGGACTGGATATAGATGCGTCTTGTGCCTAAAATCTCTGCACTTGGTTGGCTAAGAGGAATACAGGAGACAAGCCTGGGCTATATAAATAGTTTAAGACTAGACAGGGCTACATAGCCAAACTCTGTCTCAGGCCGGGTGTGGAAGAGGAAGAGAGAAAAAAGGAGAAAAGGGAAAGGAAGGAAAGGACTCACATGGACATTATTTTAACTTAGTATTTGTGAATGTTCTCCCACATTAAAAGGAAGAAAGGGCCCAGCCAGTTGGCCTTTCAGGAGGGCCCAAGTTTAAGATCAAGGGACTGGGAAAAATGGCTTGCCCCTAAGAGCACTGTCTGTTGTCCCAGAGGACTGGGTTTGATTCTCAGCACCCACATGATGCCTCTAGTTCCTGGGGATCCTACGCCTCTTCTAGTATTTGTGAGCAGGTAGCAGGCACCTAAGTGGTTTACAGACGAACACGCAGGCAAAAACCACTGACACACATAAAGTACTTGTCTACGGGTGTGTTGTGGGGAGCTCCCTGCCACGTTTGCTTGCGGTGAAGACTCTTTGTGAACTCAGGGGGGGCGAGGGAGCGCGGGTATTGTGGACCTTTTCCACACTGCTTAAGCACTGTGGAGAGAGGGGGGGGGGCTTAGAGCTGGGGACCAGCTGGTTGCAAGCTGTCCTTGGAGCAGGGCTCCTGGTTCTTGACTTCTGACCTTTCTGTTGGGCTACTGTAAACTCTTAAAGCCGACAGCAAGCTGTGTCTTCCCACCGCGTCTGCTTACCACACAGGAGTTCAGGATGGAACAAATAGAACCCACACTTCTTTCTTTACGTAGCTGAGGATGACTCTGGGTTTCTTACATCTTTACAATTTACTTATGTGTTTGTGAGCGTGGGTACTACAAGGCCACAGTGTGGGGGTCAGAGGCCAACGCGTAGGACTTAGTTCTCTCCTTCCGTCGTGTGGGTGCTGGGAATTGAACTCCCACTCTGGGGCTTGCCAGTGGACCTTTACTCTGACCCCCCTCCTCCACCTGCTTAGCACTGATAGCTGCTTGTCCTTGATCAATGGACAAGAGATAATTCAGACGTCTCAGTTTTTAAAAAAGACCATGCTGTCACTGGGAACCAGCCTGAGCAACTGTCACCTACGTGGCTTTTGGAGGTCAACGATGACCCATCATCCAGTGGGCGTTGAAGGACTTCACCTGCCTTAGACTCATTTTTGATGCTGTAACAAATACCACAGGCCAAACAGTTTATAAAGAACAGTGATTTATGTAGTTCAGGGTTTTGGGGGCTGAGAGTCCAAGGGTATGATGCCAACATCTGCTGAGGCCTTCAGGCAGCACATGACATGGGGCCTCACTTAGAAGACAGGGCATTGTATGTTGGTGTAGGCCTCTTGTCCATGGATAACTCATAATAGTTCATACCCTATTAGTGACCCTAATAGTTCTAGTTCACATAGGGTCCATATCTAAGTGCCATCAGGACATAGACTTGGGAACACATTCCAACTACAGCATCGCCTGCTCGGGTTCAGGTGTACCAAAGTCAGGAAACTCTCCGAGCTGTCCTACCCAGCAGAGAACAGCTTCAAAGCATAACACACAGCGTAGCTGTCCCCAAACCCACCTTCAGGACACACTCAGGAACAACTGGGAGAGGGGGCAGCCTCTGGGAGTGACTGGGTTTTCCCTTGTTCCCAGAGACCACCAGAAATTTGCTCCATTGGGTTGAATGAAGGGAGCAGTTGATAGCTTTTGCCCAGCTGTAACCCTGGCAAGATGGGAGATCAGGTTAAGATGCCCGCTACCAAGCCTGATCTCAATAGCAGCATGGTCATGGTCTGACTCCAAGTTGTCCTTTAATCTCCACATTTGGGTGTGAAATAAATAAATAAATAAATAAATAAATAAACAAACAAACAAATAAATTGTAATTTAAAAAGTGTAGCTCAGTTGGTGACATGTTTGCCTAGCATGCACAAGGCCCCAACATTTCATTACCCGTATATTATGGTCCCCATCTGTAATCAGTATTTGAGAGGTGGAGGCAAGAAGATTAGATGATCAGGGTCATCTTTGGCTCATTTGAAGCCAGCCTTGTCTACATGAGACCTTGTGTAAGAAAGGAAGAAAGGAAGAAAGGAAGGGAGGGAGGGAGAAAAGAAGGGAGGGAGGGAGAAATGGAGGGAAGGAGGGAAAAAGGGAGGGAGGGAGAAAGGAAGGGAGGGAGGGAGAAAGGAAGGGAGGGAGGGAGGAAGGAGGGAGGGAGGGAGGGTAGCATTTCCTCTCTTTTGCTGGAACTGAGTTGGCAGTGTAGCAGAAGAGATGTCACATGGCTCCCAAGACCAAGTCGAGAACAGTTCTGAGGCTCTGTTCCCTCTCGATGTGCTCCATCAGCATGCTCCTGCTCAGAATCTTCTATCTTCTCAGCTGTGGAAACCCCAGTTATGGGAGGAAAGCAGGCACAGTGTTTCACACAGGGGCCCAGCCAAACCCCACCTTTGGGTCATGCCAGCTCAGATGTCAAGAGTAAAGGAGCCTGCTCTGCCCCAGGCCCAGCCACCCTCACATGTTCTGCTGGGGCCAGGGTAACCCCATTCTGCTTCGTGCAATGGCTGCACCCAGAACCCCTAGAACCCATGAAGTTGATGAACTCATTCTTGCCTCTGGTGTTCAGTTAGTCATGGATGTTATGCAGCAGAAGCAGTAAGGGTACACTCCAGCGTGGGGCGTTGTCAGGCTGAGGGAACACTAGGAATAGGACTTTAGTGAGGTGGGGTCTTTCTGCAGGGCCCCTCTTCCTGGCTTCAGACCCCAGCAGCTCCATGGCCCCACGAAAGCTGCAAACCTTTCTGAACCTGGGATGCTCTCCCCTGTGCAGTTTGGGCCACAGTAGCCTCCAGGAGTGGAGCTGAGGGCGTCAATGAGCAAACAGCTCACAGGAAGTGTGGCTAGTGTTTTCTGTCACTGGTGAGCAGCACAGGGACTGGTCACAGGAGGACTCAACAACGCTGGCTTTAGGGTGCTCATAGATGTCTTGGTCTCACAGTGGGGTAGCTGAGAAAGGCAGGGTATGTTTTTTGCTTCTTACTGACTTGGTGTTTGGAATTCGGGACACAAAATTTACAGTCCATTGGAAAGAGTTAAAGGGCTTCTGCCAAGAGGCGAAGGGCACAGCACCTAGCCAGAGGGCGGGAAGTCAAGAAGAACTGAGAAGACAGAGAGATCGGCTTGATGACATTCATTTAGTTATTCGTGGCCATGTGTACACACACACGGGATTAGACATGTCACTCTAGGAAATCACAGGTGAAGCCTCTGGTAGACGGTTGAGAGTCTGCAGTCTAGGCTGGGTGTCAGGGTATGCATCGGGACCGTCAGGCTCTGATCAAAGCCTGGTGACCCTCAGATCACCCGCTAGGGCAAGGACCCTCTCCCTGCCCCCCATCTCATGCTCCCAGTACAGAATTAATGTGTGTACTGTCTCTTAGAGTCTGCTAACGTTCTCTTGGTTGATCTTGCATGCCCTGAGCAGACGAGTGGCATCCAGCTCTTATCCTTATTTTTTTTCTGGTCCCCAAATGCTAACAGTTCTCTCCTATGGCTCGGCTTCCCTCAGCAACAAAACCTGGAGAGATGATCCTCAGCCATGCAAAAGAGCCGGTGCCAGGGGAGGCTGGGAACAGAGTTCTAAGGACCTTGAAATTACTTTGATGAAAGCCTACTTAGGATAAACTCCTATTGTGCAGTAAATCTGTGCGAGCCATCTGCCTTTATTAAAGACCATGATTTGATGGCTGTCCCATAAAAGATGCCTGCCACAGCCCCTACTCCACCAGAAAGGAGATTATATTATAATCACTCTGGGTTCCCGAGTGGTTAAGCCTCATTGTGCTCATCATTGCTCGTAGTGGGTTCTTAATAAGGGGAGAATGAATAACTGGATAAAGGCACTGGCAGTTATGAGGACCTAATTAAAATCTTTCCAATTTAGATCTCGCAGCTGGAGGCAGCTGGGATTCCAACCACCGCCCCTGCGTGGCTGTGCTGGCTCAATCCTGGGTTTGGTAGATTGGGGGGTGGGGCGGGGAAGATGGTGAGGAAGAGAGCAGCAGCTGCCTGGCCCTCTCAGCCTTTTACACTGTTAGCATCAAGATGGCACCTGCCCCCAGGACCCCTCCCTGAACGAAGAGCTTGGTGACATGACTGGGAGCTGTCACATCTGGTGGGGACCTTGAAGATCTTGGAATTGGACTCTGACATTACAGACAACTATGTACTGCAGATCCAACCTTGCGTCCTTGGTAACCTCAGTCCCTCGGGGCAGCCTGTCCTGGGAATGCCACCATTGTTGACCTTGCTGGTCACTGACCCTGTTTATGATAGTCCTCGATGTAGCAGGCACCTTTCGCTTTAGCCAGTTGCTGGTACAGTCAAGCCCTTTGACTCACTTCTGACTCTTGGGGACTCCTGGGGGTTCTACCCTGCCTTGAGGGGAGGGAGTGCTGGTTTACTCTGCTTTCATTTAGGAATTCTTTTCACCTTTAAAGCACTGGCTCCTTGTGTCAGTTTTCAGTTGTGGGACTGTGAACTTGACTTGTCGGTCTGCTGCATGTCCCCATAGTATGTTTCAGGAATGCCTGTGACTAGATCTGCCTCAAGGACCCAGAAGACAGCATGTGTGTCTCAGGGGTCCCAGTCTGTGAGCTGCTTTCAAACTTTGTGGCACACTATTTGCAGTATTTTCCCATTAAAAAAACCATGCTCCCCACAACAACAACAACAATCCCAGATGTCATTCTCTGATGGATGATTTGAATTCTAGAAACAGCTGAGTCTGGGGATCCTAGCTGGTGATCAACTTTGGAACACACATTTTTTTAAAAAAAAAATAATAATTATTATTATTATTTTGTTTTTTCACACTTTTAAAGTGAGAATTGAGAAATGCTTTTTACAGCAGTCAAACTGGCTTTCCTAAGTGTCTCCCAACCTGATATTCTAAGTCTAATGCTGATTCCCTCAAAAGAGGCAGCATGCTGGTTTAAAGTGCATCTCTCAGAGATGGTTCAGTGGGTAAAGGCCCTTGTGGCTAAGTTGGATACTCTAAGTGTGGTGGTTTGCGTAGGAATGGCACCCATAGACTCATGTGTTTGAATGCTTGGCCTACAGAGAGGGTCACTATTAGGAAGTGCGGTCTTGCTGGAGGAAGTGTGTCATGGTGTGGGCGGGCTTTAAGGTTTTCTATGCTCAAGCTCAGCTCAGTGTGGCTTTAGCAGTCTCCTTCTGCTGCCTGCAGATAAAGATGTAGAACTCTCAGCTCCTCCTTCAGCACCCTGTCTGCCTACACACCTCCACGCTTCCTGCCATGATGATAGTGGGCTGAACCTCTGAAACTGTAAGCCAGTCCTAAGGAAATGTTTTTTTCTTTCTAAGAGTTGCTGTGGTCATGGTGTCTCTTTATAGCAAGAAAACCCTACCTGGGTCCCTGAGTTTTATCCCCAACACCTGCATGGCGAAAGGAGAGCACCAGCTCTAACAAGTTGTCCTCTGACCTCCAAACACACTGTGGCATGACACACAAACAAACAAAAACAAAAACAAAAAAAAACCAAATGTGTCTTTTTAAAGTATGTTTCTCCAGATAGCTTGGGACAGCATCTATCTATGTGGGAAGTTCTCTGTGAGAGCTTGCTCAACACCCCCTTTCTTCATGGAAAGGCATGCTAGTTTCACAAAGAAATAAGCTTTGGTGTCCACTGACTGGTACCACTTCTTGTTCTCTGTGTCTTCAGAGGGAGTTCCTGCTGAACCATTAGCCCTGGCCCTGCCTGGTGACAAACTCCAAATTTATTTACTGGAATGAAACATTTGCTAGATTCAAGTTGGGATTTATTTCCTAGACTCTCTCCTAAATAATGACATTCAGGTCACCTTGAGTTTCTGTGGCAAACTCATTATCAGTCCACCCCATGTCCATGTCGTCCTTCTGCCTCCCAAGGAAGCCTGCAGTCATTGTGCTAAAATTTTATTCATTCCCCTTGCAGTCAGAGGCATATTAAGCGGAAACAGAAGCCAACAGATTTCTGAAAAACTTGGGTTTCCTGATAGGAGGCACAAAAATGGGTGCACCTTCCTCTCACTTCTTGCTGTTTCAAAGATACGTGTAACGTCTGGAGTGACAGAAGCCCTATGAAATCAAGAAACAAGCCTTAAAACCAGGAGTCTAACTGACAAAGATAGACAGACACAAGGCTGGATCCTTAGTGGCATCACGTGAGACCAGGAAAACCTGTGCTGACCACAGCCTCTTCCCTTAGCCTCAGACCCACAAGGAATTAGTGCAGACTATTCTTCACTCAGTCAATGCTAAGTGAAG
>JADRCC010569857.1:0-11784 GCA_019843855.1 Hylomyscus alleni | reverse complement strand
TATTGGAAATGGTCATTGTTGAGCTCATCATAGGCTGAGCAATCCATTCAACTTATGCATGCTCCCTTAGGCCAACCAGAGCTGGTTCATTAGGAGATGGTTCAGATGTGACATAGGATGAGCTCACGATCCACCATGAGCCCTAAGGAGAACTTTCTTCTGTTTCATTAGCCCCTTAAACTTCTCCACAGTCTGTGCCCTCATACACGCTACAATCGTTAACTTATGGTCTGTCTTTCCACCAAGCCATTCTCCGTAAGAGAAAGGACCGTGTTTGTTTTGTTAACAAGAGTACAGAATATTGATCATCAGTACAACAGGCTTTCAAGATTACTAGGACCAATGTGAAAACATTAAGCAAGTTAAGAGGTACCTCCCAAAGACAACATTATAGTGAGTCAGAGAGGTGTCAAAGAGGAAGGCACCCAGGAACAGAGCTAGACCTTTTATTTAATGAGAATGAACTGAGGAGGAAAAGGAGGAGGAAGAGGAAGAGGAGGAAGAAGAAGAGGAGGAGGAGGAAGAGGAGGAAGAGGAGGAAGAAAAGGATGGAAGTGTACAGCCAATTCGGGGACAAGAGCAGCTCATTTTACCCAGCTGATTGGCTTACAGAATGAGAAGACAGAGGGCAGCGGGGGAAATGCCTTGAGGCTAGAACTTGGAGGGTGTGAAATATCCAATTAATTGGTGGCCAAGGGGAGCCATTGAAGATTTTTGAACAGGTGAACTACATAATCAGCTAAACCCCTCCTGCTGATTCCTCCCATCCTCACCCCATCCCTTCCCTCCTCTTTTTGTCCCCTCTCTCCTTTCTTTCTTCTTTCCTTTCGTTTTCTTTTTGACAGCAAGACCTATGATAAGCAACACAATAGACATTAGGAAGGAATAGAGATTGCAAGTGAACATCTATAACCTGGAACACTATCCAAAGATTTGGGTCTTGGATTTGAAAGGAAAGGAGGGGGAGTCGGTCATGAGAGCAAAGGTAGAAACGGACAGCACCGCCCAGGCCTGACATCTGATTACTTAGGGAAGATGAAGGAAAGAGACCGCAGGAGAATGAATCAGTGCTTTCAACTCTGTTTCCCCCCAAGGAGGACGGTATCTTTATTAAGTATCACCAGAGAGCAGATTTGGTAGGGAGTCTGGACTGAGTCAGGGAGAGGAGAGAGAAAACATTTGGAATGAGCTCAACCTTTATAGCCACATGAATGCAATACCTCATATTCTTTGATCAAGAAATTCAGAGACCTCTTTCCCGCTGTGCTCAAGTCCTCTGGGAGCCTCTGCCAGTCAGGAGGACGAGGATCCGTCTTCTTCACTGAGAGATTCTCCCCAACCTCCTGTAATAAATAACAATGCTAAATTGCAGTGTGTGTGTGTGTGGGGGGGAGTATCAGAACTCAGCTCCTCAATCCTGCTATTGTGTTCACGAGCTGGGTAATTAGTGTCTGATAGTTTTAAACAGATGGGTCTCTCTGGCAGCAAGGATTACGGCTTGAAATCAATCCTGAACAAATATTATATTAATTTCCCAACTCCCTCTCTCTGTGGACAAAATGCGTTCTTTGCCTGCGAATGCTGTAATGACGAGAACATTAATATTAGATCAGTTAGAGATGAAACGGCAAGTGGTAGAGGAGAAAGAAGGGATGGGACTTACCAAGGATTGAGAGGAAGAGGCAGATGCTAAAAGTTTCATGGGGCTGGATGTGGGAAGAGGAATTCTGAGAGCACCCTGGGTTGGTGGGGCTACTGCGGGCGGCTCTTCTGGGTCCTCGGGCTCTCCAACTGTTCTAGTTCAGTTTGACATTGGCACCTGCTTTGATAATGCAGAGGGCTTGTCAGGCGGGCTGGGTAGCCTCTGATGTTTGTTTCGTCTGTGAGAAGAGACCAGTTGCACATAAATAGGTCTGCAGGGGGCCTGGCTAGACTTCTGACTTTCCAATCAAACTCAGCAATCTACAATTCAAAAACAAACCGGGCTGCCTGGAGCGAGCCTGCAGCGTCTCCCCCTCTCCCTTGCTTCCACCACCTGAGTAGCTCAGTCTTCTTCTTACCTAGACAGTTAAAAGAGAAAAACCTGCTACCTACAGCCCCACCCCCACTTAGGAGTGAACGATGAACCTCTTTCTCCCTGCCTTAAGTGAGAGCTGAGTGGGGAGAGGTTTAAATGTAAGGTCGAATGCTAATGTAGTTCCTTGCCATTTCTCTTTAGCTTTACAAGCTCCTTTCTCTTTTTCTTTTTTTTTTTAAATCTTTCATCAAACCTTACCTACCTAGCCAAGTGTGGCTCAGGTTCATATTGAAAACACAACGTTAAGCAGCAAACTGTATCACCGTGAAAAGGGCACAGACCTTAGGGGTGATCCTGCTCTGTGTACCCCAGTTTCCCTCTTGGCAGGATTCCCATGGGTGGGGCTAGGAACAGTCAATATAGCAATGCATGCCTATATTCACAATTATCTGTGGAAGTCCAAGGCCAAGGGGGTCACAAGAAAGATGCTGCTTCTAATATTGACCCCCTGGGAATAGGGAGTAGTGGAGAGAGAATCCTCCTACAAATGAACGCAGAGCCAGAGTGCAAACACTGTGGAGTCCCACAGGGGAGGGGCTTGGAGGACAGGCCCGCAGAGGGAAACAGACTAGCTGTGATGGGTTCTGTGTCTTACCTGACTTGCAAGCTGACAAGATAGTCTGCCATGATTTCATGCATGCTGGCAGAATGCACAGGTCTCCTGGGTCAGAGTCAAAGGACTTTATCACACAGCTGAGGACACAGCCTGAGGGTTAAGGTTGAAAAGGTTGCCCTGCCCTGCCATCCCCAGGATTGGAGGATGGTTAGGTGGCAGGTACAATGCATGTGCCCATGCAGTGAGGCGTGCTTCTAGAGGGAACTTCAGGGAACCTGCATCTCTTTTGAGAGGGAAAAACCTGGCTTGACTTTTGCCCCTTGCCCCAGAAAGGGATGTTTTTAATACTAAGCACTTAGCTTTTTTCCATTTTCTTTGGAGAGACTCCATCTCTGTCTCCCAAGGCTGTTGGCTATACAAACATCCTTGAGGAGATAGTTCCCAACAATTAATTAGCAGGCTGTGCAAATTCAAGAGGCCTAGGGAAAATTCCCTCCCAAGGGAAGGCCATCTCTAGAAGTAGGGCAGAAAGCTCTCTGAACCTGAGAGCCTGTTTGTGACTTCAGCTGAGAATCACAGGAATGCATGTGCACGTGTGTGCACGAGCGCGTGCACGCGCGCACACACACACACACACACACACCCCACTTCACCTCTATCTTAGGGAAAAGTCTTCACCACTTACTGTGGTATAAGCAATTTAACATTGAACTATTGATGGGCATCACCAGGGAGCCATTAGAAATAGAAATTCTCAGGCACTAGTGGACCATCAGAGCCGGGCAGTGGTGGCACACACCTTTAATCCTAGCACTTGGGAGGCAGAGGCAGGCAGATTTCAAGAGTTCGAGGCCAGCCTGGTCTACAGAGTGAGTTCCAGGACAGCCAGGGCTATACAGAGAAACCCTGTCTCAAAAAAACAAAACAAAAAAAACAAACAAACAAACAAAAAAAAACAAAACAAAAAAAACCAACAAAAACAAAAAAAACCAAACCAAAAACCAAAAACCAAAACCAAAACAAAACAAAAAAACTAGTAGAACATCAGAAATTCTAGTGGTGAAAGGTGTCTTGTCGTTCCTGGTGATCTAATGCTCATTTCAAGTTGAGACCTTCAGACCAGATCTTTCCCAGAGGAGTGGTTCTCGCTGGCCACCCCTCACCAGTTCTCAGTGGTTCGTCAGCGGTCCTTTGTCACAAGGTCTTTGCCAAATGTGTTGTTCCCTTTGCCTACAACACTGCTTCTCCCCCCAAAGTTCTCAGGGATGAGCCCCACTTATTCTTATTTTCTGGCTAGCAGTCACCTCCTCCAGGGAGATTTTTCTGAAGCCCATTCCCAAGTCTCTGCAAGTCTTCTTCGCTTATCGAGCTATTGATTTATTTATGTTTGTGTGTATGCATACTGGAGCACATATGTGTGCGTGCAGGTCCACGTGTATATGCATGCAGGTGTGTGTGTGTGTTCATACAAGTACATGTGTGTGCATGCAGATATATTTGTATGTGCATGCAAGCGCATACATGTGTGTGTGTGTGCATTCAGGTACATATATATGTGTGCATAATAGACGCACACATATGTGTGCACATGCACACATGAGTATGAATATGGAGGTCAGAGGAAAACCTCAGGTGAGGTGTTACCTCAGGTGTCAGCCACCTTGTTTTTTCTGAGACAGGTCTTTCCTTGGCTTGGAGCTCACTGCTTAGTTAACTGAGGCTGGCTAGCCAGTGAGCTTCAGGGATCGACTTGCCTCTCATTCCTCAATGCCAGGATTGCAAGCAGGAGCCGCCATCCCTGTCTCCTTATGTCGTTTCTGTGCAATGAACTCAGGTCTTCTTGCTCATGCAGCAGCACTTTACCAACAAAGTCATCTCCTCAGTGCCTTCACTTAGTGAGTTGGTACTCTCTTTCTTCCTCCATACAGAAATGACCCACTAGCATTGTCCCCATTACCTAATCGTCTCCCCCAAAGGCCCCATCTCCTTTCTTTTTTCTTTTTTCTTTTCTGGGACAAGCTTTCTCTGGGTAGCTCTGGCTGTCCTGGAATTTACTCTGTAGACCAGACTGATCTCTAACTCAGAAATCCACCTGCCTCTGCCTCCCAAGTGCTGGGATTAAAGGCGTGTGCCACCACCGCCCGGCACTTTTGTTTTTTGTTTTGTTTTGTTTTGTTTTTTCGAGACAGGGTTTCTCTGTATAGCCCTAGCTGTCCTGAAACTCACTTTGTAGACCAAGCTGGCCTCAAACTCAGAAATCCACCTGCCTCTGCCTTCCAAGTGCTGGAATTAAAGGCGTGTGCCACCACCACCCAGGCCCCATCTCCTAAGACCATGGTTTTGGGGGTTAGATTCCGGACTGGAAACAAGCATCAGGCCTCAGCATTCTATCCCAACCCCCACCCCAGCCCAATTCCCATTCCTCTCATATGCAAAGGCATTTAGCGCATCCCATAAGTCTTAACTCATCTCAGCTTTGACTCCAAAGTCTGAAATCCAGAGTCCCATCTAAATACCATCTAAATCAGATATGGAAGAGACTCAAGGTATGATTCATCCTCAGGGAAATTGCTCTCCAGCTGTGAACTTGTGAAATCAAACATTACTCTCTTCCAAATTTCTATGGAAGAGCAGGCATAGAATGGCTGTTTTCATTCCAAGACGGATAAATAGAAAAGAAAGGGGTCACAGGTCCCAAGTAAGTCTGAACCACATGCAGGGTAAACAAGAGTAAGTTTTAAAGCTCTCTCTGGCTTGACGTCCTGTTTCCCACACATGGATCTCGTAGACTCTGGGTGGTTGTGTGCTGTGGCCTTGCTCTGCACCTATTTCTGCATAGTTCACAGTCAGTCTCTGCGCAGGCAGAGATGGGACTGTGTGGATGGAGCAAGTGGACCATGCCACCAGATAGGAGAACTGGTAAGGTTGAAGCAGGTTCAAAACCCTGGGGAATCTCAGAATTGAGAACGATAGGCATGGAACCAGCTCCCTGCTAAGCTCTTCCTGTCCTGGGATGTGTAACCATGACACCCCCTTGAGAAGGCCGAGAGGACCAGTCGTGTAGAGACAACACCTGAAGTCCTTTCCCATGCAAACAGGGCATACCTAACATCTCATTCTGAGCCAATAAGAAACATTTACCCCAGGATCCCATCTTACTCCCAAAATATTTGTGAGGTCTACATGAAATAAAGTACACAAATAGTTTCGTCTGAGAGTGGCTGTTTTATTGAGCTGTAACACTCTGAGGTTCTCTCCCTAAGCATTCATTGCTGGACCTCAGATCTGCCCAGCAGACCAGGCCTGTGGCCCCTGCTCGAAACTACTTGATGCCTTCATTCCCCACCACTTACTTAGTGGCTCTGACTCCGGCTTTTAGCCATTCTGCCACAACACCCTCTCCTACTGCTGCTGTAGTAGCGGGAAAGACCGTGGCTATCTGCCCTGCATGGGCTTCCCTTTGGAGAGCTGTAACACTTTGGCCTTTCAGGGTAGACCATAACCCCAAGGAACCTTTTGTTTTGGACCAGAGATTCTTGGATTGCGTTCTGTCTCCCCTGAGAGGCTTGCCAGTGGCCCTTAGCCACCCCAGCAGGAAGGCAAACACACAGCCCTACAGGATTGCACAGATTTGTCTACTATCTGTGCTTGCCAGAGGGGTAGCCACCATGTCTATACTACTCCTGGCCCTGCTGGAGCCAACCTTAGGACGGCCAAGGGAGGAGGATGGTGGTCCTGGGCAGTAAGTATCTAGTCCCCTTCAACATCTATGACCTCTTCTTGGAAGCCACTCTGCTTCCAGGCCTGGATCTCTGGGCCTTGGAGAAATGACTCCAAGAATCCTCCAAAATACCTTCAAGGCCATGCCTCAGTGGTTATGACAAGCAGTATTTGTATAGAGTTTCCTCTTCTCACGGAGTGGACACTTGACCACACCCTGGGTATTTTCTCTCTGACATGGTTTCTTTCTCTTTTCTTTTCCTTTTTTCTTTTCTTTTTCCCTCCCCCCCTCTCTCCCCCACTCCTCCCTCTTTCTCTCTCTTTCTTCCTTTTACAACACAGGCTGAGGATTCTCTCAATCCTCAGGACCTACTTCCCTTTTGATTAGAAATTCTATCTTTAAATCATTCTTATAGTCTCACATTCTGCTGCAATCATTCAGGAGAATTCAAGTCGTGCCTTCAATACTTTGCTTAGAAATGTCTTCAGTCAAACATGCTATTTCATAGCTCATAAGTTCTTCCTTCTACAAAACACTAGAACATGAACACAATTCAGGCAAGTTCTTTGCCGTTTTCTTACAAGAATTGCATTTCCTCTAGTATCCACTGAGATATTATCTATTTCTAGGACCTTAGAGAGTAGCCCTTACTGCCCACATTTTCTGTTCATGACCATTTAAGCTATTCTCTGAGAAGACTCACATTTCCTCTAGAGCTCACCCCGTTTTCTGAACTCACTCCATGATTGAGCTTATGGTATTCTTATGGCAATGTGGGCTTTGGCTGGCAAGGGCCTCACAATTCCTAATCCCACAGTTTTAGGTATCTGATATAACATCTGTGGGTTCCCAAGCCAGATAATGGATGGTAGAGCATCGCCCATACCCCAGATGTCTCTGAGGAAGTTCGGCCTGAGTGGAGCTACTCTCTACCCAAATAAGACTTGAACCTACTTAACTCCATAGAGACAAAGGCCATGTCATGATAAAGATAGTTAAACTTCTGTTTCCTTGACAGAGAACTGGCTTCTCAGGAATCATGTGGCTGGCAGTCTGCTAATCAAGCAGATAGGTTTGGAAGGTCCCTGCCTCCCCTCGCTCACCCCTACTCCATCAGCGCTGCAGCGGCTCCTCCCTTGTCTGTTTTCCCCCCCCCCCCCACTGACTAGAGCTATAAAAGCTAGCTCTGCTTATATAAACAAGCTGTCTGGGGTCAATCATACCTGTCACATTCATGGCTTCCTGAGACCCTGCTCCCCAGTTCCTCTGCGTCCTGAGACTGCTGGTGCCCAATGGCCCATGAGGGATGGGGGACCCACAAACATCAATCCCATTGCTAGGGACCCATTTTTTTTTTTTTGTTCTGATCTACTAAGGCTGCTATCCCGAATGCCACAGACTGAGTGGCTTTTAAGCAACATGAATGTATTATTGTTCATCATCGTGTAGATTTTGAAGTCTAAAACCAAGATGTTGGATTACTATGTTCCCTCCCCGCAGGATGTAAAGGGGAAAGGTTCGATCCAGGACAACTCTTCACAAGGATGCTAATCCTGTTCTGGTAGAGCTGTCTCCTCCCAAAGGCTCCCTCTCCTGATGCCATCACTTGGCGGCAGAGTTTAAACACATCAGTGTTGTGGTGGACACAAGTCAGATGAAACCCCACTGAACTCTTGACTTGGAAGCCGTGTGAGCAGGGGCCATGCTGGCCTTGTCACTCAGGCCTGTACCTCCTGGCATCAAGGAGGTGCTTGTTAGTACTTGTTGAAAAAAATTATTATTTAATTTATTGCCAAGCCAGTGGGATGGAGACCGTGGAGAATGCCATAGGATAGGGGAGGGCTCCAGTCAAGAAAGCTAAACCTTCTACATAGAGATGTGACCTCCTGGGAACACAGCGGTGAAACTTGAAGGATCTTGCCCTACTCTATGGTAAGCCATGGGACTGTCTAAGGAAAAAGAGCAAAGTCCCCAACCTCCCACCCTTTGGGTCACATTGTTCAGGTCAGCATATCTCTTGGGGCTATAGGTCATGGTCCTGTGGATAGGAAGTACCATCTGGAGTCTAGAAGACTAGAGAGATGAAAGGGAAGAGAGAAAAGTAACTCTTTCTTCCTAAACTGACAGCGTGGCTCTGGGACTCTACATACTTGTCTCACTTGAGCATCACTTAACAACCTTGTACGACAGTTAATCTTTTCTCTTTCTTACAAGTGAGATGAACAGAAACTCAGAAGGGTGAAGACAATCTTCAAGAGCGGAGATTACAACTCTGCTCTTGGTAAAGCCAACTTTGTAGACAGTTCTATCCAACATGGGGCCTTTCGACATTCCACTCTGGGAATGCACTCAGTGAGGAGTTGTCAGAAGTTTGCTGGGCCAGCATGAGTGGGTGAGTGAGAAGACCCACTTCTCCACAGGCACTACTGAGTAAGTGTGGGGCTCAAAGACCCCAACAAGCAGCTCACATTGCTGTTCTCCTCTGTGTCAAAACCTATAGAATGAGAGTGATGTTAGATCTTAGGATTTTTCAACATCCCTCTCGAATGTGGCATGTCCCGAAGCCCCTGTAGACTGCTTCCATACCCTACTAAACCTGATAAGAGAGAGCTGAGATAAGAGAGAGCTGAGCCAAGTTCACTCTGCCTAACAGAGAGCAAAAGGATGGATCCCTAACTTTACATTCTTCATAGGCCATCCCTACAGCTTCCTATTTCATGTCTAAAACAAAGAATGGGAGTGAAGACAGGTGAGTAAAGAATTAGAGAAAGATGGGCACTCTCATTTCGGCCTCAAAATTCACCTGTAAGCCCCACCTTCCCAGGAATCAGGTAACTTCGTGGAATGATGGGAAAGTATGGTGGCCTATAGGTTTGTCCTTATAAGCCCTTGCAACACACGGCTCTAGGCTATTCAGCTGGGAAATTCCAGAGAATGGTCTTGAGCAAACTCCATCTCTTGGTCAATATTTAATATTTAGTAAATGTTTGCTTTAAATTTGAACCAAATGGTGGAGTTGGTTTTTCTAATGAATCGCAGGATTGGTAATGTAGCCCATTAAATTCAACTATGGCTACTCAGTGCTCTTGGAAAATATGAGCTCAATTTGGAAAATGTTGATGACCAAGTCTACTCACTAAAATGCAGATTAATTAACCTAAACTTTGGGATTTTATTTTTTTAAGAACAGTGGGGACCTTCCAAACTGTATGGTCTTAAAAAAAAAGTGTGTGTTTGTGTGTGTTCATTTATGTATGTGTGTGCATGTGCACGTGTAAGCCAAGGGTTGATGTCAACTGTCCGCCCTTTTTAGACATTTAGTTTTGGGGGGTGGGGGGTGAAATCCACAGCCTGTTTGTGGAGATCAGAAGATAATCTTCAGGAGCTGATCTGTTCCTTCCACTCTAATAGATCCTGGGAATTGAATTCAGGTTGTCAGGCTTGAGAGCAAGTCCTTTTATCCACTGAGAGGACAGAGTCTCGGTGAGTTGGCTGGACTGGCTGCCCAGCAGGCTCCAGGGGACCTTCTTGTGTCTGTTTACACTGATGTTCTAGGCACATACTGCTTTATTATGTGGGTTCTGGGGCCTCAGAGCCTCATGTTTACCTAATAAACACTTTATCTCCTGGAATTTTCATGTTGATATGTCTTCCCAAATGCCAAATTTCCTGTGGCTATATGGGAATGACGCCGAAAGACAGGTAAGAACAAAGGTGACAACAAGACAGGCATCATGACATCCACCAATCAGGTGAGCTCTTGGGTAGCAGATACAGTAGGATGAGGGTGTGAGCGACTCAGCAAGGAGAGGCCGTTTACCCGGACCTGGGCATCCTGAAGACAACTGTTGGCAGTGAGCAGTCTCGCAGCACTGATCCTTCATTTGGTCATCAGAGTGAGGGTACCGGATAGTGACAGTTCAGTGGGAGTGGAGCCAGTCCCCCTAAGAATGTCTGTAACGTGAGGCCCTCCCCTATAGCACTGGCTAATAGGCTGCTCCAAGCTATGCAGCTGGGACACAAAAGACTTAAAATCTCTAGCTACAGCTGCCCAGAGTGTGTTGGTGGGAGAGGACAAACTAAATCCCTGTTTTCACTCCTTCCCCCCAAATGGAGCTCGCATAAAGCCTTTAAACCATCAGCTTTTATCTGTTTTTAGTGTCCAATTTAGGGCTTTGCAGGGGCTCCCTCCAGGGCTCTCTCAATGGATTTATATCACAGCCAGATAGCATCTTCGAAAGCTCATCTGAGCTGGAAAATAGAGAAACATCCTTCTCTATTGTCAAGTGACAAGTGATGGTACCCAGGCTACTGGTGAGAGTGCACAGGGAATCCACTCTGAATGCCTTGGCTGGGGTGCGCCTTGCCCATGGAGGGGGCATCTTGGTAAGGGGGGGGCAACACTCCTAGCAGGGGCTGAACTGCCTTCCCTTTTTAGGGTATAAACTCTTGAATCCTGAAAGTCTTGAAACAAAGACTTCCCTGTCTTCTGAGCTTGTCACCTGTAGGCATGAAGATGTCGGCTCCCTGGCGAACCACCAGGTGCCATTTACAAAGAAGTGTGCAGGGAGGGTGTGTGCGCACGAAAATGCCTGCTCAGGCTTGCCTGGCAGGAAACAACAGCTCTCTTCTGTTTCTAAGCTGGCTTCTTTATCATCCTGCTGGAGCTGCATTAACCCCTGTGTCCTCTGTGTAGGGCACTTTTTCTTTCCATACACACTCACTGAACATCTACTATGTGCCCTGTAGTGTTGAAGGTGTGTCTCCTGCTTCAGGTTACCCATAATGAGCGTGAGAGGTGGGAAAAGCAAAGACAAGATGCTGGGGCAGCGATCAGAGGTAAAGCAAGTACTGCGAAATTGTGGACCGAAGTTGTCAGAGCCAGAGCAGAGCCTGGCCTGTGGGCTCAGGGGTCTCCCCAGAGTGACAGCCCAGGACCGAGTATCCCAGCCAGAAACACGCAGCAGAAGCCTCTCTACCTGAGACTGCGGTCTTGAGGATTTGTAGGATTCCCAGGACATTTCTGGTTTATGCCTGTTGTCCTGGCAACACTTTCATTCTGAAAATGTCAGAGTTGGGCTGACAAACAGGTGTAAACCAGAACCATTCCTGAAAACCTAGGAATGTCATATTCATAGGACGTGTGTCACGCAGGCAGATTCTATCTTGTGAAGCTAAGTCAGTGTACGTGGTGTGTGTGTGTGCGCGCGCGTGTGCGCGTTTGTGTATGCACATGCACATGTATGGTACATGCATTTGTATAGTATTTGTGCATGTGGAGTATGCGGCAAGTGTTTATATGGTGTGTATGTGATGTGGTTTGTACATGTGTGTGTGTAGTATGTGTATGTTTATGTTTATGGATGTTTGTGTATGTGTGTATATGCATGTGGATGGTGGGTATGTGTAGTGTGTGGAGTGTGTATGTGT
>JADRCC010569853.1:0-11895 GCA_019843855.1 Hylomyscus alleni | reverse complement strand
GAGTGCCCCCCTTCCCTGAACTCAGGCACCGCCCCCAGAGCACTGCCCAGGCCCACCCAGATCCTGCTGGTCCTGGCTGCAGGGCTACGAACAGCCCTCTTGTGGACAGATACAAAACATGGTAGACCCTTGTGCAAACACCCCCCTCCTTAATTCCCAGCAGATGCACTGAGCATAAGATCACTGACCCTTCCCTTCATTTGGAGCCCACTACACTTTAAGCCGTCTTTGTGTAAAAACAACACTAGATTTTTCCATTCTGTATTTTATTACTGAAATACGTTGTCCTACCCACCCCACCCAAAAATAAAAATCTTACCCTTGTTCGCTATCCTTTGCCTTATCCCCCAACCCCACCCCGGGCCCCACACAAGTGCCCCGGATTTCCTGCCCACTGGCTATTTCGGAGTGTGTCCATTATGCAGCGACGTGGAAGCCTCCCGAAGCCTCTGTGGAGAGCAGCACGGCGTGGGTGAAGGACCCTTTAAAAGGCGCTCATTTGAGAGCCCTGGCCACTTGCTCATAGGCCAGCTCTATCTCTTCGTCATCTGGACAGGTGGAGGCGAATTCTTCCCGAGCATAAGCGTTGCTCAGGTACCGATGCACTCCACGGAATGCCTCTGGGATGGTGAATCCTCTGTACTTTTTGCACACCACCTGAAGGTTGGAGAGAGGTCAGCATGTTAGCCCCCGGGAAGACGGGCTTGCTCGGCTTCGGAGCTACTGAACTTTCTCTTCCTTCTAGGGTCTGCCGGGTTAAACAACAACATCCGAGCCCTGTCAGGGATGCCAGACTTTTTTGCTGCTATTGTTTTGAGATAGGGTCTCTCTATGGAACCCAGGCTTCATGATCTCTGGAACCTTTTTCCTCAACCTGAGAAATGGTATTACAGGCATGCACCCTGTGCCTGGAGTCTTTAAAAATCATACTTTTAGATGCTATTGATTTATATAGGCTTTTCAAGACAAGGTTTCTCTGTATAGCCTTAGCTGTCCTAGAACTTGCTCTGTAGACCAGGCTGGCCTCGAACTCTGGGATCCACTCATCTCTACCTCCTGAGGGCCGGGACTAAAGGTGTGCGTCACCATGCTGGCTAGATTTATTATTTTCTGGGGATGGGTGTTTTGTTTATTTGTATGACTGTGCACTAAGTCATCAGGTTCTCTGGTATGAGTTACAGATGCTGTTGTTAGCTGCCATGTGGGTGCTGGGAACTCACCCTGGGTCCTTGAGAAGAGGAGTTAGTGCTGCTAACCACCGAGCCATCTCTCCAGCCCCTCTAGAGACTTCTTACTGATTCTTTCCCCTCCACCCCCATCCTTACTCCCCACACACCCCAAGACAGGGTTTCTCTGTGTAAACCTGGCTGTCCTAGGACTCACCTAGCAAGTTCCATGTTCTAAAAGTAAATAGAAAGACCCTGTCTCCAGAAACTAAAATACAGAAGAGAGACGGAGGATTAAGAAATGGCTCAGTGGTGAAGAGCACCCACCACTCTTGCAGATGTTTGGTTTCCAGTGCCCTCAGTGGGCAGCTCTGGGGGATCCACCTCCCCCTTCTGCCCTCCAAAGGCACTGAACTCACATGTTATTAAAACAGAATATATACAGAGACAGAGACAGACAGAGGCTAGGGATGTGGTTAGCCTTGGGTTCCATTTCCAGTAAAAACACATGCACAGCACACACACACACACACACACACACACACACACAGAGAGAGAGAGAGAGAGAGAGAGACAGAGAGAGAGAGAGAGAGAGAGAGAGAGAGAGAGAGAGAGACTGATTAGGCAGAGGGTAACCTTTTGTAGAGAATTTTGCCTCCTGACTTTCAGGTCCTCTATTAGTATCCTGATATGAATGGTTTTTTGGTTTGTTTGTTTGCTTGCTTTATATTTTATGTGTGTTGGTATTTGACTGCATGTATGTCTGAGTGAGTGAGCATGTCAGATTCTCTAGAACTGGACTTACAGAGAGTTGGAAGCTGCCATGTTGGTGCTGGGAATTGAACTCCGGTCCTCTGGAAGAGCAGCTGGTGCTTTTAACCACTGAGCCATCTCTCCAAGCCATCACATCCCTTGATATGAATGCTTTATCTTCAACTCGATTTCAACCGTTTGTGGGCAAGAACTAGCTGAACATCGTTTGCCTGTTTTCCTTTTTCTTTTTCTTTTTCTCTTGTGTGTCTGTGGGATAGTGGTGTTGTTGTAGGGTCTTGTTCTGTAGTGAAGGCTGGCCTCCGACTCACACTGAACTTATTACTTCAGCCTGCAGCACACTGAGGATTACAGGGGTGAGCCCCTTGGCCCAGCTATCTGCGTTTTACTAAGTTACACTGTAGCCTTAAGGCCTGGACAGGACAGAAAGGAAACAACAGCTCGGGAAAAGTCCTTGAGAGAACAGTGGGGATGCCTGGGTGATGTGGAGAGTTACAGCACAGACCTGGGAGAATCCTTTGTTTTATCTGAGCATTTGGCAGTGATACAGTTGCAGGAAAAGCCCTCTTAGAAGCAACCCTGGGCCGGGCAGTGGTGGAGCATGTCTTTGATCCTAGCACTTGGGAGGCAGAGGCAGGTGGATTTCGAGGCCAGCCTGGTCTACAGAGTGGATTCCAGAACAGCCAGAGATATACAGAGAAACCCTGTCTCAAAAAAACAACAAAAAAAAAACAACAAAAAAGAAGCAACCCCGGACACAAACAGGCAGGCACACACATATTTACAGGCCCACAATACACACAGGCATATAGCCACACACATATACACAGGCACATAGGCACACGCCTACACACGGACACATAGCCACACATATACACATAGACACACAAATACACACAGACACATAGTCACACACATATACACGGATACACAGGCACACACAGACACACATGTACACACATACACACAGATACACAGGCACGCACGTACACACAGATACACAGGCACACACATACACACAGATACACAGGTGCACACATACACACAGATACACATGTATATACAGGAACACTGGATGACACCGTTGATTGGATGTTGTATTAGCTTGTCTCATGGAATGTAATTCTCTTACCTGGGCAATAACTGCTAAGGGAAAGGCTGTGGTCCCTGGGCAGGGCCCACCATTGGTAACAATCTATGGAAACCATTTGGAGAAAGTGGATGCTTGCCATGCTAGTATGAGTACCTGAGTTTGGATGCTCAGCATCCACGTCAAAACCTAGGCATGATGGGAAACCCCATTGGACTGGTAAGACTGCTCGGCTGAGGAATGGCATCTGCTGCGAAGTCAGGTGACCAAAGCTCAGTCTTTGGGATCCGTGTGGTGGAGGGAGAGAACCGACTCCCTCCAGTTTTCTCTTGACTTCCAAACCCCATTTGTTCCCCACCCCTTGTAATAAACAAAAGGTGATTTAAAAAAAAATTTCACCTTAGAGGTTCATCCCGCTCCCCTCCTCGGTGACCACTGACCTGCACTATGTGAAGTTTTGGCAGCAGGTTGCAGTCAGCCAGGGTGAGCTCATTGCCGTCCAGAAACTTCCTCTGAGAGATGCCCTCATCCTCGGCACTGGTTTCATCCACTTCTTCCGGGAGGGGGGACATCAAGTAATTGTCTAGAACCTTCAGGGCTTTCAGGAGCCCCTTCTCTAGGTCTGTGCGAGACAGGAAGCTGATCAGAACTTTAAACACTGGGGAGACAGCCTGCCCAAGAAGGACCATCAAGGAGTGAGGGGATAGCTCAGAGGTCAAGCGTCTGCTTAGCATGTGTGAGACCCTGCATTTGATTAAAAACAAAAACAAAAAACAAAAAAACAAAACAACTACACTGTGTATGCTGTTGTTAAACGTTTGTGTTACGTATGTGTGCAGGTCTCTGCATGTGTGAGGGAGTCAGAGGTCAATATCCATTGTCTCCCTCAATGGCTCTCTGTCTTTCTTTCTTTTTAAAGATTTATTTATTTTATGTGTATGAGTACACTGTTGTTTTCTCCAGACACACCAGAAGAGGGCATAGGATCCCATTACAGATGGTTGTGAGCCACCATGTGGTTGCTGGGATTTGAACTCAGGACCTCTGGAAGAGCAGTCAGTGCCCTTAACCACTGAGCCACCTCTCCAGCCCTTTCTTTTTTTCTTTTTTTTCTTTTTAAGGTTTATTTATATATTTTTGTTTATGTGTATGTGTGCGAGCCGATAGGAGTATACATGCAGGAGCCTGGTGGTGGAGTGGGGGGCTGGTGGTGGTGGTGGTCAGAAATGGGTTGGGATCCCCAGGAATTGGAGTTACAGGTAGCTGTGAGCTGTTGGATGGGTGCTGGGAACCAAAACCCAGTCCTCTGCAGGAGCTTTTAACCAGTGAACCATCTTTCCAGTCCCCACTTTATTTCTGAGACAAAGTCTCTCCCTGAATATGGAGCTTACCAATTAGACTCAACAAGCTGGACCACCTGAGCCCCGGTTTCCTCCTCCCTCTACTTCCCCAACACTGGGGTTACAGTAGCTGTCCATCAGGGGTAGATTTTGACATGGCTGCCGAGCATCCAAATGCAGGCACTCAGTGCTCCTACTTGTGCGGCAAGCACGGAGGTGACTGAGCCGTCTCCCCAGCCGCTGGCTTGCAATTTATCCCCGCAAGCGCTAGAAAAGGAGCCTAGGGTTTCACACACTAGTCAAGCTCTGTACACTGAGTCACATTCTCCCCCTCAGCTCCTAGTCAGTCTAGAAACAAGTCTCGGGCACTTCTCACGAAAACCCAGGAAATGGAAGTCATTCCTCCTCCATGGATCTGGAAGCAGATTTAGAGAGGAGCAGGGACCTTCTCAGAACCAATCATTCCCCAAACTCTACCAAAAAGCAAAATAAATATTCCAAATAGTAAAAGAGCTGTCATGTCTGTGAGCCTGGTACTGCTGCAGTACATGTGGTGGTTTGGGGCGCACACATGAGGGTGCACTTTAAATAAATTATAGCCAGGCAGTGGTGGCACACGCCTTTAATCCCAGCACTTGGGAGGCAGAGACAAGTGGATTTCTGAGATCGAGGCCAGCCTGGTGAGTGAGTTCCAGGACAGCCAGGGCTACACAGAGAAACTCTGGAAAAAACAAGAAAAAAAAAAAAAAGAATGAATTTTAGGGGGCTGGTGAGATTGCTCAGAGGGTAAGGGCACCGACTGTTCTTCCCAAGGTCCTGAGTTAAAATCCCAGCAACCACATGGTAGCTCACAACCACCCATCATGAGATCTGACGCCCTCTTCTGGTGCGTCTGAAGACAGCTACAGTGTACTTATGTATAATAATAAATAAATCTTTGGGCCGGAGTGCGTGGACCTGTCCGGAACGAGCAGGGTTGACCAGAGCGAGCAGAGGTCCTAAAGTCAATTCCCAACAACCAGATGAAGGCTCACAACCATCTGTACAGCTACAGTGTGTACTCATATACATAAAATGAATAAATAAATCTTAAAAAAAAAAAAGAAAAAGAATGGACTGTAGGGCTGGAGAGATGACTCAGCAGTTAAGAGCACTGACTGTTCTTCCAGAGGTCCTGAGTTCAATTCCCAGCAACCATAGTGGCTCACAACCATTTATAATGGGATTTGATGCCCTCCTCTGGTATGTCTGAAGCGAGGGACAGTGTCCTTACATACATAAAAGAAATAAGTCTTTGAGGAGAAGAAGAGGAGGAGGAGGAAGAGAATTTGTTACTAGCAGTGGTGTGGGAGGCAGAGGCAGAGGCAAGTAAGTCTCTGAGTTTGAGGCCAGACTGGTCTACAGAGTTCCAGGACAGCCAGAGCTACACAGAGGAAACTCTTGTCTTGAAAAAAAAAAACAAAACAAAAAAAAACAACCCACCGGGCAGTGAGGGCACACACCTTTGATCCCAGCACTTAGGAGGCAGAGGCAGGCGGATTTCTGAGTTCGAGGCCAGCCTGGTCTACAGAGTGAGCACCAGGACAGCCAGGACTATACAGAGAAACCCTGTCTCGAAAAACCAAAAAAAGAAAAAGAAAAAAAACCCAACAAAACCAAAACAAAATAAAAGAATGAAAACCAGAAGGGTTGAGAGATGACTTGTGGGTACAGCACGTGATGTAAAAAATATAAGAATTCAACTTCAGATGCCAGTCCCCGATTAAGAAGCTGGTCTTGGGCTGCAGAGACCACTCAGTGGTTACGAGCATTGGCTGTTCTTGCAGAGGACTTGAGGTATGATTCCCAGCCAACATCTGTAACTCCAGTCCCAGGGAAGCTAATGCTTTCTCTTGGCCTTCAGGCACTGCACGCTCATGGTGCAGAGATGTACAGACAGACACTCATATACATAAAAAATAAATAAAATCTCACATACACATAAAAAAAAAACCCAAAATAAAACAAATCCCTAAACTCAAAAAGTCTTAGCATTGAGACAGCAGGGAGGTTAATGGAGGGTCAGAAGAGGTCTGAGACCATCCGCTTCATCTTCCTGACAGTGGAGCTAACAGGGGTTTGTGGTGCCCCAACCCTAGAGTCTTCTGTAGGACCTGAACCCCTGACCCATAACACTCACTGTCATTGAGGGCTGGGTTTGAGTTCTTGATGTAGGCAGAAAACTTGGCAAATATGTCCAGCCCCGAGGTGTTGGATTCAGGGTTCAGAGCAGCCAGCTTAGGGTACCTGGAAGGCAGAGGGATAAGGCGAAGTCCTTCCTGGGGGACTCTGTCCTATGGCTACCTATCTCCCCTCTTCAACCATTGTTCCGCAAAGCCTCTCAGCTCCCCTTTTCTTTCCAAATGTCCCCATACCTGGGAGGGCACAGCACGGCCTCCAGGAATTCCTCGATCTTGTTGGTATCTGTGTGCACTTCGGTGCCATAGAGCAAGAACGGGAGCTGCCCACCCGGGCAGAGCTTCTGTACAGTCTCTGTCCGTCTGGAGAAGGGACCACACGTCAGGAAAGGAAAAGGAGGAGAAGGGTCAGAAACAGAGACTTCAGGATGTAGGAGAAATAGATTTGTCCCAGACGAGAGAGAACCGGTTTAAGGTAGAAGGGTTCATGAGAGTACGCATGCGCACACGCGCGCCCATGCATCTACACAAGGGATCTTAGAGGGTCAGAAGTGGGCCCACCTCTTGGTGTCCACGGTGGTAACGTTGAAGGTGACTCCCTTGAGCCAGAGCACCATAAACAGTCTCTGGGAGAAGGGGCAGTTCCCAATCTTGGCGCCATCACTGCCAGCCTGAAAAGCAACGCACCCCAGCGTTAGGCCTGGCGTACCCCATCCTTACCAGGCTGTTCTCTGAACCTCCTGCTAGTTCAGACATATGCTGCTAAGATCTCTAAGCCCCCCCCCCCCCAGAGCTGAATTATTTTCCCCTTTGGGCCTGGATCAGCAAAGGTAGGCTGGTGGCATCCTAGTGATTGACAGGTGGGTGGAGGCAGAGGAACAGTTAAGTCTTGGCTAGCTTTGAGAATCAGGATCCAAACGGCGAAGAATAGGGGGGACTTGGTGGGGTTGGAATTGAATACTAGATCTCCTCCACTGGAGCAGAGAAGGAGGGCAGGGTTTGGAAACCGGAGTCCCCGTTCACTAAACCTCTATCCAAGCTGTTTCTGGAAGCTGGGCCAGCAAGCCAGAGGATCTAACCTCACCTAAGAGATATGGAGGGCCTAACAAAGGGGGCAACTCTCTAATAGGAGGCAGGTGACCTCATCCCCCAAGGGACACCTCCCCCTAGACTGAGGGTGATTCATTTCTGTGTCTTCAGGCCTCGGCAGCTTCCTTCCTGGTAAGGAAGTGGGGGCAGGGACCTCTGCACACAGAGGCCTAGGCAGCTGCCGCCACCAGCCACTCTTACAGTTCCCCAAATGCTCGCTTGTGTCCTCTGGCTCTCCAAGTTCCTCCTCACAGGACACACAGGGCCTAGGATCTCTCCAGCATCACCTCGCCCAGGGTAAAAATAGCCCCTGGAGGCGAGTGTGAGGTGGGGACCACACCTAAGGGGCGGACCCAGGCTCCAGTTCACTTCCCTGGGCCAAGAAATTGGGAATGGCTGCCAAGGAAAACCCAGCACAAAAAAAAAAAAAAAAAAAAAAAAAAGGATAGAGAAAAGAAGACTACTGACACACAGACCAGATGAACGAAAGGAGTACAAAGGGAGGCCAAGAAGCACAAACGAGGGCGAATGTGCTCACTGGGAGGGGACCTGCCCAGAGAGGAAGGGATTTGTATTGGGGTATGGGGAAGGGTGGTGCCGGAGGGAATGCGCTTGGGCGGAGGAGGAGGGAGGCAGCCAGCGGTTTCCGAACCCAAAAGCCGAGCACCATCACTCCTTGACCACACCCACAGAAAGGATGGTGTGAAGAGGGAGGGCGCCGGGTGGGGGTGCGGGGGCTTTTTCTTCTATACCCATCGACCAGCATTTACATCTAACCCAAGGAGTCTCCTGTCCCCTTTAGAGCTCTCCTCTCTTCTCCTGTCTTCATAAGTAACTACTGCTAAACTTTAATCTCCTTCCTGCCTCAGCTGGGGCAATAGTCATCTGAGCCATTGATTGTGCTTCTTCGTGAAGGCTCTTTCCTTCCACCCCGCGACACACTCATCCTTCAACCCTACCAGATTCTCTCTGTCTTCCCTCTCTCTCTTCTTTCTCTTCTCTTTCTCCTTTCTCCCTCTCTCTCCCTTCTCTCCCTCTCTCTTCTCTCTCCACTCTCCCTCTCTCTCTTCTTTTTCTTCTCTCCACTCTCCCCTCTCTCCCTCTTCTTTTTCTTCTCTCCACTCTCCCCTTTCCCTCTCCTTTCTCTTCTTTCTCCTCCTCTCTCTTCTCTCCCTCTCTCTTCTCTCTCTCCTCTCTTTCTTTCTCTCTCTCTCTCCTTTCTCTCTCTCTCCTCCATCTTTCATAGGGCCACTCGTCCTAGTAGATTCTCCTCTTATCTGGATTCCTCCCTTGACCACGCACCGAACCCCATTCACTCTCTCACGCCTGAAAACCCTCCTTTTTTCACCTTTCTCTCCTTTAGGCCGCTGGAAACTTCTTCTATAAACTTTTCAGGACGAGTCTAGAACTCTCATTACCGTCTCACAACCCCGGTCCCCACCTCCCAGCAAAACAGCACCGGGGCTGGGGGTGGGGTCAACTAGGAAGGGGTTGGGGAGTTAGAGCGGAGCCCAGGAGAGGGGAGGACTGGCTTGCAGACATTCTGAGAGTGGCCAAAGAGAAGGTGTTCTTACCTTCACGAACAGTTCGACCTGAGGTTGTTCTTCAGCCATGGTTGCGTCGGGGACCAGGAAGCAGCCGTCGCTGGGGGAACTGGGAGGGGCCGAGGCAAGGGAAGGCGGGTCTCACGGCCGGGGATTCTCTCCTCCAGACTCGGGGCTATCCCTTCAGCGCAACCAAAGTGCGATCAGACCCTTTAGTTCGCTCCAGCACGGCTTCCCCACAGGCCCAGTGCACCCCACACCCAGTTGCTCCACCTCGGTCCCTCCCGTTTAGCTCGGGGAGCAGCTGACTCACCGGCCGGCCCCGCCCTGGACCTGGGGAGGGGACACGAGGGGAGGGGACTCGGGGATCGTGGGAGTGGGTCCCGGACGGGATGCCAGAGGTCTCGGGGATCCCAGGGGTTTGATATTAGGAGGGAAGTCCGGAGGGTTCCCTCGATTCCCTGACCTCTCCTAAACACAGCAGCACGTTCGTGCCTCAGTTTCCTCGCTTTGTTAATGAGCAGGGTGGCCGCTCTCAAAAAGGGAAACTTGACACTAGCGAACTGCCCGGGGAAGGTGCAGAAAGGGAGTTTGAGGATGCAGGGGTTCTGCGTTCTTTTCACTTCTAGTCTGTCTTCTGGTTTGCGGGAATCTGCTGTGTGTGTGTGGAGGGGGATCGGGAAGGAGATAGTGAGACGAGGGCTACAGATTGGTGAAGGGCACTCCAAGGCACAGGCCGAGAGAGGCCAGAAGGCCTGATGCAGGGCAAACAGGAAGCTGAGCGCAGGCTTCACGACAGGGGCGGTCCTCTGGAAGCCTGTCAATCAATGCCTAGACTTCCCTTCCCCAACCCGGGGCCCCTACCCTCCTCTCACTGGTGAAGGCTGCCTCTTGGAGATTTTTCCTGCCTAGGATAGCCCTGGGGCTCACCCTGGGGTGGGTGGGGTAGCAAAGGTCGGACAGATCCATGTGAGCAGAGTTATGGGAGACATCTAAGTAAACAAGAAGACAGGAAAAAGTAACTTTCCTCGGAGGCTTGATTTGGGAGGTTCTATCTAACTTTAGTATAAAGATATGACTTTCCTACCTATTTTATTTTTTTACTTTGTATCTTTTAATTACCCATCTACACAAATGACTTTAGATCAAGCACAGGCAAATAAAAATATGGAACACCTCACAAATTTGTGTGACATCATTGCGCAGGGACCATGCTAATCTCTATATCGTTCCGGTTTTAGTGTATGTGCTGCTGAAGCAAACTCTACTACCTATTTAAAAAAAAATCAAAAATATGTCTGCCAATATCTAACTTCCACACTCTAAACTTCTCTACTGTTCAACTATCTTTCTTTTCTTGTCACTATATATATATATACATATATATACACATATATATGTATATATACACACATATGTGTGTATGTATGCATATATACATATATATAAATATAAATTATATTTTTTTGAAGAAAATATGCTGGAGTTGGAAAGACCGAGAAGCAAGACTGGACTGGAAACTGAAAGAAACTGGGAGGGCTGAGGTGGAGTGACGCATGTATTGCTGGAACAGCAGTTAGTTAGTGGTTTCCTCTTGTGCTTCCTCTGCTTTCTCCTCCCCGGGGGAAGGTTTATCTCTCTCCTCCCCAGAAAGGCAGAATATACTTGGTGTTTGGGCTTTTGAATTACAACATTGCAGACGGTTGTAGACTGACTCATGCGTGAGTCTCATCTCGGTTCTAAGTATGTTCCCATTATGCTGACTGTCTACACGGGAGCCTCTTCCCCCTGATAAGAAAGATGATTTCAATGAAACCTTGTTTCGCAGACGCCTCCTTTTTTCCCCCACTGGTCAGCGAGCAACCATCAAGCCATCTGCTCGTAGCGAGATCTCTGGGAGAAGCTTTAGGCTCAAACAGGTTTGGCTTCTTCTTGTGTCTTTATAGCCACAGCCGCTCTGATCATCAGTATTGACTAGTGCTGCCTGGATTGCTACGCATAAATGCCTTATCTTGCCTTTATTTTCCAGGCTGTTCTCTCGTGGAACCACCCAACGATGCTGCTGGATTTGAAGCCAGGACTGCACTGGAAAAATTTATACTCCCATCTCTGAGCTCCTGCTCCTTCTCTTTCTCCAGCTCTTCTTTTCTTCTGCTGGCTTCTCTTCCTGTATCTGATCCCTTCCTCTTCTTGGTAAACCAGTCCCTAATCTCTTCACACCCCAGACTGGAAGGTGTGTCCCTCCCTGCCACTCCCCAGAGCTGTCACCAATAACCTCATCCAGGTTTCCATAACTCCATTGCTCAATAATTTGCCAAGGGTAACCATTAACCCAAGCCCTTAGGCCTGCTCCTCTTTGGAGGGGATTTTCCAGTCCCTGATCAGCAGAGCCAGGTCACCTCACACCATCTCTGAACCTCAGGCAGGATCTTCTTAGTTTAGTGTAGCTAGGACAGTTTTTTAAATTATGTGGTATGTGTGTGTGTGTACAAGCAGCACAGGTGTGGAGGACGGAGTCAGTTTTTTCCTTCTCCCGTGAGAGGCCTGGAGATAAAATTGAAGGTTCTTTTACCGGCTGAGCCAGCGCTGAAGTTTTTGTTTTGTTTTTTGTTTTGTAAAGTATGTTTTTTTTTCTCCCTCAGAATCTCCTTCCTTCTCCTTCAGATGGATCATCAATCAGAGATACCCTGTGTCCTTAGGGGCGAGAGGGATGTAGTA
>JADRCC010569851.1:0-16637 GCA_019843855.1 Hylomyscus alleni | reverse complement strand
TTCTTACAGTAAAGGCTTTTAAGACTTAAAACACTTAAGTGCCAAGCAGAACGAAATATCCAGACCTACTAGACTGCTTGATTTTTAAATTGAAAACCAAACTCTAAATATCATAAGGCATTTTTAAATTAACATTCTTTAAAGAAAACAATTTCCTAATCCCTTCAGAATGCAAGCAAAACATAACACCTTAATATGCACCTGTAACTTATTTTGTTATGCATGACGAGCTTGGTGAACTACATATTTCTACCTACTGATTTCACCTTATCTTGTCTCTTGCAAGTAAGAACTCAATAATATCAAATCTTATATGATGACATTCAATTCAATTCTTTTAAGAGCTATTTTTTTTTAAATTGCACAGTCTTCTTTTTTCTTCACGTTATAGTGCAGCTGAGTTGACAGAATCCTGAGAAATTAATTAATCAAATTAATCAAGCTGCCAGATGCTTAAATAAAAAATACTGTAAATTAGATATTGTTTTTGACAGCCACCAAAAATAGACTACAATGATCAAATGGAAAACATGTTATTCATTTTCTTCCACAGTTTGGAGGCTATTTTAGTTTACTTTATGTACAACTTTGGATGCGTTGGACAAGGAAAAATTATTAAGTTCAGTTACTGAAACCATGACTTTTAGCCAAGACGACTTGGCGTGACAAAGAAATTCTAGTGTTTTGATGCCTAGTCTGTCATGATGGAAACTGGGTCATTAATGTTCTTCAGTGACATGTAGGATCATTGCTTAATATTTGAAATAACTTCAAATGTTCTAGTTCAGCATGTTGGTTTAATGAGTTCAAAATAATACTTATTTGTAGTTTTGTGCATGAGATTCCAAAAGGTCCTTAAGGTCCCACATCTATGCGAGAGACATCAAGTAAGTGCTGTTTTTCCATTGTATAGTAAGAAGTAGCCTTATACTCATCACCGTTTACTTCAAACATGGTCCTGGGAGATAATGCTCATTGGTGATGGTAAGATTCAGCCTTAGGAAAACCTTCAGCTCATTAAAATATTGAAAACTATACTCTGTATAGACGAATACTGCCCTTTGCTTCTGTACTGAAATATGTTTTTAAAGCACATTTACAGAAAGCTTAAATCTGAGTATTATAACAAGCAAATCAACAAACCAAACCACTGGCAAGGTCAGAAAAGCCAGTCACCTGGGTAGCCTGTTTCTTGCATTGCTCCAAGTGCAACACATGTGGTACATTTATGCAATGCCATTAATAAGATCTACAGAGTCGACTCTGACAGACAATTCAGATATCACTCTCATTTATCTATCAAAAGGTGAATTTTTATGTTCTCTTTGGAATAAGAGACTGAAATATATGTCTTTCCTGTTACACTCTTAGACATATCCATATCACAAGGTTTTCCTCTTGATAACAGAATAATTACCAAGTCATAATGGTGGCTGTCAAAATACTATTTTCTTTCTAAAATTAGCAAGCATAAATTATGGATTATGAAAAGCAATCTTCTTCAAACATGGGCTATGGTATTCAAGGGTAAATAGATCCCACAGGAAAACTTTAAGGAAGTGGTGTTGTTTAGCTTGGCAAAGAATAGACTAAGGGTGTTCTGAGAATTGTGTTCGGAATATGATGATCTATTAAACAGAGGACAGGTGCCAGCTGCTCCGCATCTCCAACGAGGATAGAGCAGGAGACAATTTCTATAGAAGGGAATCCAGTTAAAAGTATACATCTCTAATTAACCCCAGTTTTGTTTTTCTTTACTTTATTACTACTTCACCACAGCCCAGTGGCTTAGCATATAGCATAAGGTTTTATACCTCATGTACTTGATGCTTCTGAGGAATTTTGATATTTATCTCTCAAGGGACCAAAGGGATTCTGCTAAGTGCTAAAACATTGTGCCTAGGATTTATTTTAAACTCTCAGCAATTGGAAGGTAAAATGTTTTTGCCTGGTACTAGGGAGTGAACCCAGGACCATCTCCATGCCCCAATAAACACTCTACATACTTAATTATACTTCTAACCCTAAAACAAAAGTTTATAAATGCTTATTATCTATTTTGTATCATTAAAATTCCTGAGCATGATATATCAATATAAATTCAACACAACATGAACAATTTTCAAGTGAAGGAAAATAGTAGATGTGTCCTTTACTAAGAAAAGTTATTTTTTTCTAATTATATGCCTGTATGTGAGCCTACTTGAGTTTATATGTGTCATGTGATTACAGGTACTGGGAGAGGTAAGACTTGAAATCACTAAAACTGGAGTTATATGCAGGTGTGAGGTGCCTGATATGTGATCTACCACTGTACATGGGTCCTTTGTAAGAACATCGAGTTCTTCTAAGCTATGAGACATACCTCAAAAGCTCATTTAGTCTCTTTTTAAGATCTCAGAGATAGAGAATTGTGATGACACTTGAGAAAAAAAAGACCACATCTGGAGAGGATCACTGAAGAACTAACCATAGGAACAGGAGACAGATGCTGCTAAATAACATACTCATATGTTATTATGAATAAACCTTATCCTATCATGATGAACTGAATTGCATCATAGAATTCAGAGAATTTTACTACTTATTTGACAGTATGTCATTTCAGAATAATACAAAAGAGCTAAGAATTTGGTATTAATCTCTAAACTTTTTCTTTATCTTTTATTTACTACTTTGCATGTTTTTGTTTGTGTATACATATATATACACATATGTATATATATGTATATGTATATGCAACACACATGTATGTATATATATGTATATACATATACACACACATATATACATATACATATACATATACATATACATACACACACACACACACACATATATATATATATATATATATATATATATATATATATATACATAAATGTATATATGTATGCTGGTATTGTTTCCTTGGTCTGTCACTGATGTACTCTATGGTTAAAAAGACATTTATTCATGTCTCTTCACCTAATGTAACTCAAGTGTGAATATGTGTCTCTCTATGTTTGTGTGTTTGTGTGTGTGTATATATACATATATATGTATATATGTGTGTGTGTTTATTATGGCATTTACGTGTGAGTATGGGTGTGCTCTTCCCATGGATTGTGCATGGAGGTCAGATGACAACGTATTGGAGTTGATTCTTTCCTTCTACAGAGGATTCTGTGACACAAACCAAGTTATCAAAAGTAAGTTTTGTGAGTGTTTTTATGTATGTGTCCCACAGATCTTGAACTTTTAAATGTGATTCTCATCTACAAAACTTTCCCTACATACACTAATGTGCACATACTTACGCACATGCATGCCTGCAAGCACACACACACACACACACACACACACACACACACACAAACACAGAGAAACACACATTTACATTTGAGTTACATTAGGTGAAGAGACATGAATAAATGTCTTTTTAACCATAGAGTGACAGACCAAAGAAACAATACCAGCATGTTTGTCTCAGTCTTGGTGAATATGTGTGGTTACTGAGCATTCTAAGAGGATTGAATAAAAGGGATTAAAGAGCTGTCAGGGACCCAAGAACAGCTGCATCACTGGAAAATTCTACTCTGGGTTAGCAAGTGGTCATGCCCAGGTATATCACAGAATTCTGTCTTAATTTTTATCTCCAGTATATGCTATGCCCTTCAAAATGACTTAGAAGAGCTATAATACATAACACTATTGATCAATCATTTTGAATTCACATTTATAGTTAATGACCGAAATAACTTCAGGTTTACTTCTGGAATTAGAACTGTCTCCATTCAAAATCTTGTGAAAATAGCTCATTGCTCTATTGATATGAATAGATTTTAGAAATGCTAAATCTTGTTTTCGTAAGCACTTTGGTCAAGCTCCTTTGATTTAAACTCAATTTTTATTCCCCTAAAAGAAGTTGTCCAAAGACTAATTCAATTAAGTTTCCAAGCAAACACAGTTCTGACTTCAAAGAAACTAAGAGCTTATTTATTCTGAGCCAAATATGAGTGACCACAATCATGGAATAAGGAATTTAGGTTTCCCCAAATAACATGTCCCAATGTAGAAGTAAAGAACAAAAGAAACCATTAATCAAGGGTCTCACTAAATACATTGGTTGAAACACCAGACCAATCAATGCATTACAGAAAAGCTGGAAAATCTCTGCTATAGTATGCTGATGCAAGGCTTTGGCTGTATGGTAGGTAGTTGTTTATTAGGTGAGCACATTCAAGTGGCTTTAAATGATAGTCACAAGGTGTTAAGTCTGGTTGAATCTGAATTGTTTTTAAAAAACTTTAAGACAGCTAATGAAAATTTGGCTTTGAGTTTGAAACATCCTGACTTTCCACAGTCAAGTGCTAGTCAGTCCTTTAGATTTGCAAAAAATGTTTACACAGTAGCAATTATAGTCCATGGCCTTCAGTTCATGTAAGCATGTCTGTGTATATTGGGATCTGACATTACAGTGTTTTTCCTGATCCTGATCCACGATCAAGACAAGATTAATTTCTTTTTATTCTCTCTTATTTTTAGGTGCATGTCAAGAGCTGAATGAGTTCAAGTGCCAACTGGAACCTCCTTTCAAGATTTTTAGGATCATTAAGCAAGAACTTGCCAGCAACTAAGAACTGTGGCTCACAATAAGTCAATTAGCTTCTCTTACAGAAAAAGTTACCTTTTCCACATGTTTACCTCCAGCGATTTTCCTCATGTGTTACTCAGATTATATCTCTGGAAAACATTGCAGAGCCTTGTAGCATCCCATTCTTGGCCTTTTAGGGAGCAGGTCTTATTTCCTTTCAGCGAACCTTTCATCATGAGAAATTAGAATTTTTTGTCATTTAGCATAAAGAATTTTTAGTGCTTCAGTAATCCCTTTCAATGTCATTATGCCATAGAATTTAAGAATCCCTTGGAATTGTTGATTTTTGGACATTGCATTTGTTTGTAACTGGATTTTTATCATTTGCTATCTAGTGACTAGGAAGGACATATTTCATAAAGCTGCTTATGGTAAAGTACATAATAGTAAGTAAATTACTGAGTCTTAAGTGTTCTTTCTCCCTTTCTTACAACAACTCTATATTCCCTTTGCATTGATCATGGACATTTTCTTTTTCATGTGCATGAGAAAATGAACTTAGCCACCACTGGATCAAGGTAGCTTTGGAATCTGTTGAGTTATAAGAACTCCAATTACCTGCCTTAAGTTAAGCTTACCCAGTAAGAGTTGAAAGAGACCCCATCAAACTCAAAGAACATACATCATTTTATTTTGATATTTGAAAAATTTTGATTATGTCTTCAAGTACATATTAAACATAATGGGATTAAAGTATTTTTATACATGGATATATTTTATTCTTCTAAATACCAACATCCACTTAGACCAGCACAACTTGTGAAAAGTATTTCTTTTTTCCATTGTCATTTTGGCCTTTTCATCAGAAACCAGGTGTCCAAGGGTGTGTGAATGTATGTCTAGAACTTTGATTCTATTCCATTGGTTAACTTGCCCATTTTAATGCTAATAATATCCAGGTTTTATTACTATAACTCTGTAGTAGAGTTTGAAATCAGGGAGAGTGATAAATCTGGAAGGTTTTTTATTGTATAGGATTGTTTTAGCTATTCTTGGTTTTCTGTTTGTCCATATGAAGTTTTCCAGAAGAAGTTGAGTATAACAATACTCAATAAAATATTGTGTCAGAACTTTGATAGAGGTTGCATAGAACCTGTATATTGCTTTTGGTAAGGTGGCCATTTTTGTTGTGTTCATCCTACTGATCCATGAACACAGGAGATCTTTTCCATCTTCTGATATCTTCTTCAATGTCTTTCTTCAAAGACTTAAAGTGTTTGTCACTCAGGCCTTTCACTTGCTTGGTTAAAGTTAAATCTAGACATTTTATTCTATTTGTAGCAATTGTGAAGGACCTTGTTTCCCTGATTTCTTTCTCAGTCTGTTTATTGTTAGGACTACAATCAATGACTTTTTAAATTAATCTTGTATCCAGCCATTTCAATGAAAATGTTTATCAGCTGTAGTTTTTCATGGTAGAATTTTGGCATCTCTTAGTGTCTTATTTAGTGTTTTCATTGCTGAGAAGTGACATCATGACCAAGGCAACTCTTACAAGGGGCAACATTTAATTGAGGATGGGTTACATTTTCAAAGGTTCCATTATCATCATGGAAGAAAGCATGACAATGTGCAGGCAGACATCATGCTACAGAACGAGCTGAGAGTTCTATATCTTAGTATGAGGGCACCCAGGAAGAGACTGGCATCTACAAGCAGCTAAAAGGAATCAGGCTAGGGTAAAGACTGAGCATAAAAGATCTTGAAAGTCCAGCCCCTACAATGACACACTTACTCAAACAATGCTACATCTCCTAACCTCTCCCTGTGGGATAAGGAGAGAAAACAACAAACAGCAAATAGCATTCCCAGAAGTTGTACTAGTTTTGATCATGGCATTTCTTTTTATATTAAGGTAAAACAAAGACAGACAAAGAAACAAAACCCAGCAGGTTTTGATCAATTTCACAGCTCCAAGCTATGCGCCCTTTAGTGGGTTTACTAGGATAATGATTCAAAATATTCAACTGTTTAATTGTTTAGACACAGAAAAAGTCTATATTGGTTGTTTATGTCATAAGAAAAATAAAAACTATAATGTACCTAGCTTCTTGGGGACTCTTATGGAAAAATAGAAAGAAGGATTATGGGCTCTGAAGGGGATAGGAACTCCAAAGGAAGACTAATAGAATCAACTAACCTGGACCCTTGGAGATCTCAGAATCTGAAGCACCAACCTGGGGACATGCGTGGGCTGGACCTGGGTCTCCCCGCCCCATATGTAACAGATGTACAGTTTGTTTTGTTCTGTGGTTCTCAAACAACTAGAATAGAGACTATCCTAAAAGTTGTTGCCTATACCTGGGATATGTTCTTCTAGCTGTTCTGCCTTGTGTGGCCTCAGTGGGATGGGAAGCCCCTAGTCTAGCAGAGTGTTGAAGTGCTAGGGTCAGGGGGATACCCAGGTGTCCCCTACTTGCTTAGAGGAGAAGGGAAAGGGGTGTGGGGGAAAGCTTGTGGGATAGATATTGGAAAGGGGACAGTGAGAAGGATGTAAAGCAAATATTAAAAAGAAGAAAGTTAAATTAAAAAATTTAAAAATAAAGTACACATTTTAGTTGCTTTTTTTATTTTTGTGGAGTCATCAGAACCAAGAGAACTTAAAGAAGGAAGAGTTTATTGGAGCTCATAGTTTTAGAGTCTATTAGCACCATCATAGGGAGTGTGACAGCAGAAAAATGGTTAACTAGGGATGCCATAAGCTTTTCAAACATCAAACCCTAGTACCATTGACAAACTTCCTCCAAAACTACCACAGATCCTCATTCTTCCAATCTCACTTGACCATCAGGGACCAAGCATCCAAATATGAGCCAAATCGACATAATTCTCATTCAAATCATATGTGTCCTACACCTGCTTGTTGTCATGGGTATGAACTAGATGGGTTCTCTGGCTATGCTGCACAGAATCAGAATCAATACAACTTTATAACAGGTTCTATTTTTGTCAGTAGATTCAGCTAGGGATAAATCCCCTCCAAGATCATCCAGTCATGGCAAAATTTATGTCAGTGAAGTTGAATATCAGTAAGCCTCCTCTACCCTCTGGTTGTCTCTTAGGAATCAGCCGCAGCTCTTCAGCTTCCAGCCATGGAATGTTCCCTAGAGGCAGCTCCATAACAGCAGCTTGCTGCTTCAGGCTGACGATAGAAGAGAAAAAGCAACTCAGCAAGAAAGATGGGTATATATCATGCCACATAATCATGGGAGCGACGTCCTATCATCTTTGATATATTCCTCTGGTTAAAAGAAAGGCATAGGTTGTAGCCACAATCAAAAGAAGATTATACAGCTACATGAACCCCAGGAGATGAGACAGGCATCACCAGGTTGCCTTTCTTTTAACTGCTACACAGAGGGTAAAGTTTAGCATGCAGAGCCTTTGGTCCTGCCAAAGAAGCAATCAACATGGTTTCATCCATCACGACTCAGCTGATCTTCCCATCCATTTCACAGAGATCCCCAAGGGTAAGAAATATGGTGCTATAAAATAAAGATGATATTGGAGGGCAACCTGTTAGGTGACTGGTGAGTGATGGAACTCCTCTTCTTCTCACTATTATTCGTGGTATGAGCTTCTGATTTCTAATCTGAGCCATGGTTCACAGTCTATTAATGGTGACAGGCCTAATTCTTCTTTAACTTCTTTCTCAACTTTCAAAATAGAGCTGATGATATGCATCAATCTTAGCAAGGCTCAACATGTACAAAAACCATCCCGATTCCAGGTAGAAAGACTCTGCTGTACGAATTTAGCAGTAAGAAGCATAAATCTTTAAAGACCTGGCATAAAACCGTGCTGAAAAGGAGATGGGAGCTCTGATTTAATTTACAGAAGTGAAAGCTGAGAGTGATTTAATTGTAATCTGTAAACACAGGAGAATCTTTGTAAGGAAGATTCTCTTTGTGTAGTCAGTGAAACCTGAATTCAATTAAATACAGAAAATAGGAGATTTTGTTTAGCTAACATATTTGTCTTAAAAGACGTTGAAAGGATTCTACAATCTTTTCTAGTTAGGCATTAAAACTGAAAGCATGCTAGGAAGAAATGAGAAGAGTGTGGTCACTTTCCACAGAAGATTGAAAGAACAGAGCATCTTTGAGTATACATTTCCTTCTACTGAATAAAGCAAAGAAGTTAAATATTTAGTATGTCAGTGAGAAAATAATAATTCTTTTCCAAATTTACCAGCCATTCAGTAGTAAGATTAGAGTCATATTTCTTGGGAAAGATAGGTGACCAATGAAGAATTGGAAGACAGGATTCTGTCTAAAAGTTAGGTCTCCATCTTCTGTTACCTTTTAGGGACACTTGAGGCTGTGGTCATACTCACACATAAGAAGACAGTTAATGATGACTTTAAAAGGCTTATGCCAATTTGTAAGCAAACCCCATAAACTACAAAGTAAATCAAAGGAAAGAATTAGGATAGAAGGAAGAGAGGAGACAAAAAGAAGAGGAGAGAAAGCTATACTGGGTATCTCAGAGAGTTGACCAGGGAAGGAAAGAGGGCTTGATGCCAGTCAGGACTTAAACTGTGGGTTCTTAATGAAATGGCATCTAGTCCATGCTTAGGAGCAAATATGGGATCTAGTTTAATACACTTTAAAGCATCCCATCCCAAATCTACTGGAGTCCTTCCTTTGACTCAACTCCTAACTTGTCCCTTGGACCCTTGTTCCATTGTTGAATATGAGACAAGTTTTTTCTTAGCTAAACATTCACTCTTTTCATAGGACCAGTGTTTGATGTTTGGGGACATGACTGCTATATTACTTTATAATGCATAACTCTTCCTATATAGGAACATACCTCAGAAATTTCCTTTACTTTCCTTCTTAGGAGTCTAGTCACTTCTTTCATATATGAAAATCACTCTGTAATTCTTCCAGAGAGTGCTATACTACCAAGGTCAGTAAGCTAGATAAGGCACATGCTCTTAAGAGGCCAAAGTCATTTGGTAGATGTGTAAGGAATGTTAGCTTGCCTATGAATTTAACTTCAAAGCCAGTTGCTTAATCAGTTCATCACAAAGACACAGACTGGCTCATAAAACAACAGATGAGTGAGCACACAATAAAATCTAAGCTGCAGAGGCCATTAAACAGAAAAGATATATTGTAGAGGGGAAGTTGCTTAGGTAAGAACTTCCTACCCAGGGCCAGCCCATGATGATTAATGCATGCATATGTGAACTTTATGAAAAAGATAAAGAATTGATTGTGTTCTTAAATGATGCTGGTTTAGACCTGTTTGGCTGACTCTTTTCCCTTGGGAAACTGTTGACCACAGTCTGGTAGTTTAAACAAATGAACTATTAATGTTGGCCATTCTATAGACCAAGTTGGAGAAAACAGAATCATTTATCAACAGAAAGCATAGAAAAATAGGAAGTGCATTCCTAAACTGGGAAGATAGTAAAAGTTTGTAGTCAGTGAAGTATAGAAGGCTACTACTACTTGTGGTTAAGGCCCAGGCAGAGCATTAGACAAGCTCTCATACTTCCATCTTTGCATAACTAAGCATCTGGATTACCTAATTGTGTCATGATGCCATTCTCTTCCTATTTCTTGAGGATTGATTTCTCTGCAGGCTTTATTTTTAATACTAAAATCTCTGATAATCACATCAATTTGATGGTCTTATATTCAGTTGTCAATATTGAAAACATAATTAGAGAATGTTTAAGTAGGAAAAGCAACCAGAAAGACAATTTTGACAATGACTGTTGGATAACTTAGCCAGAGTCTTAACCACTTAGTAACTGCCAATAAGCTAACATAAGTCACACTAGTTACTAATGTAATAAGTGAAAATGAAATATAGGTAAATCACTACCTATAGATTTATTAGAAGAAAATGTACCCGGTGGGGGTGGTGCAAGCTTTTAATCCCAGAATTAGGGAGGCAGAAGCAGACAGATTTCTGAGTTCGAGGACAACCTGGTCTACAAAGTGAGTTCCAGGACAGCCAGGGCTATACAGAAATACTCTCTCTCAAAGAAAACAAAAAAAAGAAAGAAAAAAAAGAAAAGAAAATGTGTGCTGGACATTTACAGGCACACAGACATACCATCTGTATACAGCCATACAGACACACAAACATACACAGAGGAGGGAGGGAGGGAGAGGTGGAGGGAGGGAAGGAGGGAGAGAGAGAGAGAGAGAAAGAGAGAGAGAGAGAGATATTCAAGTGTTCATTCAAGTTAAACATAAAATACAGATGCAACATTCAGACAGAATTCTAAGTTTCAAAGCTTTTATGATCAGCTACTTTTCTAAGTATGATTCTAGTATTTTAATATCAAAATCTAGTTGTTACATTCATGTCATAAATGAAACAAGATGGGCCAAGGGAAACAATACAGAAAGCAAAAGTACGACAGAATGAACTGAATGTATGTGTTCATAGGTGGAGGACTTTCCCCTTAGAAGGGCAAAATATGCATGATACAATATGATAATTCTCTCCAAAAACATTCTGAGGCATGTACATATAAATATCTTTCATGTTCCTCATGCTTCCCTGGAATGCCAGCACCAAATGCTTCAAGGCCAGCTCTAAGCTAATTCTTGAGCTGGACAGCTCATTCATTGTGTTCCTCCACTGTAGCTGGCAACAGAAAAGAGAAAACTAAGGCATATATTAACTCAAAGATTTTTGAAACACTCTTCTGGTTTGTTGTGATATTATTTTACTGTATGTAGATTCACTGGAGACAGTTTTCAGTATTATTTGGTGGAAAAATTTCTACTGTGTTAGAGGAAATCACATATTAAGTGAAGTGAAGAGAAAGTGGAACATGGACAGAGTAAAAGAGGAGACAGACAAAACCAGAAAAAAAATGGTTTTAAGCTAAAGAGTGATGCACCTAGATTATCAGCAAGTCCCACTAACAGAAGTCTGTTTAAGCTGCACATGAATGTTCTCATTGTTGGATATAGGAATTTTGAACCAGCTCTTACTCTGGACAGGAATATTTTTAGAGTAATTGAAAGAAATACTTCTCCTTGAACTAGCTCTCAAAAGCATAGAATAATACTTCATATAAATTGGTTATTGTGTGTGAACATTTTCTTCCTATGCCACATTAAATTGTAGGTCACTCATTTCTCTATTCCTATGTTACAAATCACACAATTTCATGGAAATTCTGGTACAGTCTTCTGCTGCCTGCGGATCAAGAAACTCAGCACCTGCCTCCAGTTCCTTCCCTGTTTGAATTCCTGTCCTGATTTCTTTTGATAATGAAGAGATATGTACATATCAGTAAAATAAACCCTTTCCTCCTTCCCCAACCCTTCAAAAATTAGGACAACAATAAATGAAAGTGTGATGTTAGAGTAATGGAGAATCTTTTATTTTTAAATCTTTAACCATTATTTTTGCCTCATATGTTCTATTGAAACCCAAGATCTTTCCCTTTCTCTCTCTGTATCTCCACTCACACACACACACACACACACACACACACACACACACACACACGCACGCACACTAGTCTTGCTCATATATTAGTTTAATGACATTAGAATGGAGAGATCCTTTATTAATCTACAGGATATAGAGTATCTACCTTTTCCCGTAGAGTTGGTAGAAACATGGAGCAAGTATGTATGTATGTATGTATGTATATATGTATGTATGTATGCATGTATGTATGTATGTATGTATGTATATGCCATATGTATTTATATACCTGTGCACCTAAGTTATAGTATATACAAAGAAGAGTCAGTGATAAGGTGTGAATCTGAAAAATCCTCTACAGGCTCATGTGCTATTTACCATGTGATCTACTTTGAGTTTTGTGGATCCCTAGGAGATAGGCCCAGGTGGTAGAGGTAGGTTACTAACAGTGGGACTTTGAAAGAAAACCTTCATTTTGTTCAAGGACTGTGTTTCCTGGTATAAGGAAATTCACTTAGTCTGGGTTCTATGCACACTTGCTTCAGATGGAATCATCCCTACTGAATGTCTGTCTAAGACATTCAGATAGACTTAATTCTCATTCATCACTTTTCTGTTGATGTTAGAAAGAAGATCTCTCTGAAACCATGAGCCTAGGTAATCTTTGCTTCCTCTACATTCTCTCAGGTAGTTTGCTCTCAGCAATCCAAAACTAATGCCAGCAAGGTCATGAAAATGAAAACAGCATGCAGAACTCCAGGCAGAAAGAGTTGAAGTAAAGATGCTCACATTTTCAATCTGAGCCATAAATCCATGAGTATCACTCTCAGGTTTAATATTCCTCACAAACTTTCTCAGAACCAGCTTGTAAAGACGGTCTGTATACCTGTCCTACTTCCAATATCAATGGCTACTCTTTCCTCTCTAGAATGGAGGACCACTGCAGGAACCATCGTATCCCTGTTGCTACTTCCTCAAATTTGTTCACTTTTTCCATTAGCATGTAGGGAGTTCATTATACTGCCATATTGTTTTAGATCCCTGAATCACAAACAATACTCATAACTATCCTTAAATCTTTCAAAGATGTAAAGTGGTTTTACACACACACACACACACACACACACACACACACACACACACATACACACTGAAAAAGAGAGCTAACAGAATGCTGAAATATCTGGGAATCATTTAATTCTGGGCAAAAGCTTAGACACTGTGATCAGAAGATTCAAGAATTTGGAGGAACTTTGAAGTTCTTTCCTAACCAAGCTTTGCTGTTACATCATCTCTGCCTTACTTCTTAATTTTCCTGAGTCTCATTTTAGGAGAAATGTACTCAGCCTCACACATTTCTTCCCAATCAATATATTCTTTTCCCCAGAGGGCTCAAATTATTCTTTTCAAATGCCTTTTTTATTTACCCTTGGAAACAACACAAGCAAATGGAGTTTGACTTCCAGCTGTCAAATCAAGTGTAAAAGCAAACTCTGTGAGTGAGAGTCGCTCTCTTGCCTTGTTCAGTCTGGGTTATATGGCATAGCCCCAAGAACCTTCCACAAAGAGAGAAAAGTAAGGAAAAAAGATTTCGCATATACAAAATGTTGGAATTTGTATCACTACTCATTATAATGATAGACTCTTATAAGGACAATGAATAGTTAAATAATAAGCCCTTGTTTCTGTGGCTCAATCAGGGTAGGAATTCAGAATCTGAGTATCTGAATTGAGCAGCCCTGTGCCTCCAGGTAAGGACTCAGTCGTGCCTTCTCCATAGTTCCAAGTCTGGGACTCCACCATCTGGAAATAGGAGAGATGAGACTTCTCAGATTTTTGTTTTATTTTCTGTTTGTTTTATGTTTAGTGATTAATGATTTTTGATAGTTAATATTTAGCATGTAAGCTATAAATCGCACTGGTGGCTATACCATGAAAGATATCTGTATTCATATGTCATTGTAGGATGTTAGTTAGACAACTTCCATGTTATTATCAATATGTTCCATATTTTTACATTAAAACAGAAAATAATAAATTGATATTATCAAGGAGGTACATTGATTATTTTATATTTTGTTTGTATGATTTCTTTGTTCAAAATGATCTTTCCTTTTTTCTGAGCCTGGTTTTCAATTAACATAGTTTTACATGTCTATGTGTGCATACATGAACACATCCATATACATTTCTGTTACTGTTTAAAGTTGTATGAAGTTGTTTATATTTTACTTTGTTATCTTGAAGAATTCTTCTGGTCACATAAGATCCAATGCTTATGCTAGGTATGCTACAAAGAAAAATAATTAAACAAAGAAACTCTCCATAGTTTGATCTTATGCTGATTTTTTTCTCAGATGTTGTAGTGATGTTACTGGACATTTTTAAAATTGAAAGTGCCTACCCAGGTTCCAAATCATTGCCCTGGTCTGTTTTCTGTGGTTTTCAGGCTTTATTCTATTTTCTTCAAGAAAAATGGCAAAGCACAGGGAAAAAAAGTGTATTCTTTCTTTTCCACTCACCACTGTCCAAATCCTCAGACTCTATCAAAGCCCACTTTGAGCTCCACCCCCCATATTGTACTCCCCACTGGTGCCAATCTTCCCACTAACTCCATTTTCCCTTTGTAAACGCTCGATGTGCTGACCTATTTAAAAATATAACTCAGGTGCCTGGCGAACCATGATGCCTGCCAGCTCTTCAGATAAAGAAGATCCACTTATTAATCTGCTCGGTCTCCATCTGCCTGCTCAATTGGGAATGACTGCTTGCTGTCCAGACTGATACCAGAGAAATCTGACTGAGGACCACATCTCTTTGTACATTTTCTCCACTGATACAGCACAACAGGCCTATCGCAGGCTGGGAGTTAAGCCGATATGACATGATGTCAGGTGGCCTGCCATTGTACGTCAGAAATTAAAAAGAAAATATTCTTTCAGACTGTAATTCCTTATGTAATTTTTATTCCTTTGAGCTTTGAGCAGATTGAATATTGAGTTGCTTGACTAGTGCCTATACGTAATTTAATACCTGCAACATTCATCCTCAGGTGAATTTCAGGCACATTTATTTGACTTGTTCAGTGTGGAGTCTCAGTTCTAAGCATTTCACGGAAATCTTGTAAATATTGATGGATAAAATCCCAAAGAAATACTGCTTTCTGTAATATGAAAATGTTCTACATGTTAAGTCCAAGTATATGTCTAGCTTTGTTAAAGCTAAAAGCCAGTTTGGGGTCTTATTTGACCATCTTTCCTATTAGAATACTCTAACCCCACAGCTTACAAAACATCATGATGTTACTTGTTCCTCTAAGGCAGGCCAGAATGAAAACAAGTGGACTCAAAATGAATAACTGGAAACTACCTATTATCTATATATAGTATTTCTTGGAAAATATGAACGTCTACCGTATAACATTTCAAGTATATAATGTTAACTCTAGAAGAGGTGGAAAGAGTGCATGTTCATATGGTTCCCACATTCTGAGTGGTCAGTTACCCATCTACAGCATGTTCAAGATTTGAACATGAAGTTATGTTTCACTACCAGGGTGAGGAGAGCTAGCAGTGGGCTATATCTTATACTTAAACTCAAAGATGCATAACATATCTAGAATGTGTTTCTGAATTTAAAATGAAGACAGAAAATGTGGCTGTATCAGTAGTAGTTAAAGAGGCAGCAGGGTGGCTGTTCAGAGACAAGTAATAATATTGTATTACTTTTGTAATTGTTCTCTTTTAAATCCTTGTCAGTGTTATCTGCCAGTAAGTGTCCAGTGACAAAACAGTCATACAGGAGTGAAACAGGTAGGTCATTTCAGCTCTTTATTATATATAAAGTAATCAGTATAAATGTAATTATCATTGTAGAAAATCAAACTCAAATAATAGTTAATGAATAAATTAATAATCTGACTGGCCCTAAGATTCATTCACTATAAAAGTGTATGTGTGCTGCTGTGTGGTTTGTGTCTAAAGGAATGTGAATTCAAGGGATATTTGAAGTACCAGAAAGTGAATTTTAATGGCTGGAGTACTGGTCAGCAATTTAAGGGTTAAATTAGTAAGGTATAATCTTTCATATGAAGAATGGATTCTTTTATACTATTTTCTTAATATAATAAAGACGCACCCATTTATCAAGGATCTTAGGGTCAAACTGAACAAGAAAAAATAAATCCAGAAGGACTGGTAAGAGAAATCAATTTGATTGGTAAAAGAAAACCATTTGGTTTAAACCTTACTCTCCTGGTTGTATGGGTACTGAGTGTTTACTTCCTTTATAACCATTTTCAAAAAAACTGGAGAAGAAAATATATTGTCTGTAAATGAACTTCATGTTAAACTGGCTGATTTAGTATTCCAGGCCTGCCTTGGATAATCCAAGCTATACTAATAAGGCATGCCTAGAAGAAAATTACCAACAGCCTCCGCTCAGACCACACACTCAAAGTCCGCCCAAAGATATAGCTTTTTGTTTACATTTTTGGGTCCTGAGTTAAAATAGAACTTCTATTTAAAACTCCTTTAATCTCTGAGGAAGAAGTTAGCTATAAAAATAAAGGCAGATGGGAGGAAATCAT
>JADRCC010569850.1:0-15531 GCA_019843855.1 Hylomyscus alleni | reverse complement strand
TCTCGGTTTCAGCTGGTTATACACCAATGTTGCTGCTGTTCTTGGTGGTATCTCATGGTACTGGCATCTCCAAAATGCAGGTGTTCCTTGCTGCAACTGGGCTGCATTTTCTCCAATAGTCTCTTATAGGCTCTTTCCTGGTGTCAAGCCTCAGCTTCTTTGCATGATCTCTTCAGTCCTAAGCTTTCAAGTGCCACTGAGGCTGCACCTTCACTGAGACTCCTTGCTGCTCACAGAACCAAGCCTCCACATGTCTTCAAAACCAGTAACACTCTTACACTTGAACTAAGCCCAGCTGTTAATACGTTAACAGTGATCACGTCTGGAACACAGATTCTCTAAATTCTCAGAAACATTTCCCAGAAAATTTCACCTAACTGATGCTGATCTCTTCTTAATCACCTCTAAGTATTTAATTCTGGCCAATCATCATCAAGAACCCTACCCAGAAAAGCAAAATTTTGCTTTTGTAGATCTGATATCTTGTTAATTACAGCTGATTCTTCAGCCCCAGCTGTCCAGAACCTCAGAATCTTAATTCAAACTACCAAATAGCTCCCAATGGAATCTCAGATCTTCACCCTGAAACAGTAGAAGCCAGGCTTCCATCCTCTGCACTATCCTAACACTCTTATATCCCAACCCCCACAGAACATCACACAGAACTCTGAACACTCAATGGCTCAAAGTTTCAAAGTCCTTCCACAATCCTCCCCAAAGTATTGTCAGGTTTCTCACAGCAATATCCCAAAATGTTGTTATCAATTTGTCTTAGTCATGGTTGCTATTGCTATAGTGAAACACCATGTCCAAAAAGAAAATTGGGGAGGAAAGTGTTTATTCAGTAGACCCTTCCATGTTGCTCTTTGTCACCAACAGAAGTCAAGACAGGAACTCAAACAGAACAGGATGGTGAAGGCAGAAGTTGATATAGAAACCATACAGTACAGGCAGTGTCTCTTACCTGGGTTAATCTAAGAGAAGCAATCACCTCTGGTCTCCCCTGAGAACTTTCATTAATTAACTTTATAGGGGGAAGAAACTAAAGCTTGTCTCCCTATCAAGATGTGTTGGAGCCACCATTTATCTCCCTGTATTTCAGGCCCAATAATAATTATTTTTAAACTTTTGTCCATTCTGTGTGCAACATTGACTTTGACCTGTCTACTTTATGATCTCTAAGCATATTGGACATCCCTGAAATAACTAAGTATCCCCTAAAAATATCTTTATTTTCCATTTCTTCACCTTCATGTAAATGGTATATGAGTGTCAGAAAATTGGGCTAGTGGTAGATGTGTTCCTCTGTTCAACACTAGGATTTATGCTTCCTATTCTGCTTTTTGGTAAACTGTCTACCTTTTTCCTATCTAGTATTTATCAATTTATCTCAGGGACCTATAAAGTGCTTTATTCACTTTTATATTTCCATTTAAGTTTTAAATGATAAAGTTAAAGAAAACAAATAATATTATTAAAAATGATTTGATCTGATCAAGGATATACGGAAAATATAACAACTTTAGTAAAGGATTTTCTACATTAAAAAACATTTAAAATCAAAGCTAAATACAAGGCATTTATAAAAAAGATAAACTGATCACAAAATACAAATAATATTAAAACTGAAATACATGAACATTTATGAACATAGTTGTGGTATTTAACAAAAATGAACCACTGTACAGAGTGTTTGAAAATCATAACAAAATTAAGAAAAGAAAGAGAAGATTCATATAAAACAGATAAGCAAAGGTCTCTATCCTTAGCAGTTGAGAGGTGCTTGCTTGAGTGGTATAGTCACTGCTACAGAGAAAGACACTAGTAACCTTAAGGATATATTTAGGTGGAGAGATTATAGAAAATATCTGTGCTCTCTTTCTTCATAATGTTCTTTGCCAACTATATCAGAATGCCTAAAATATTGTTCTTGACTGCAAGCTTCACTCTGCAAGGGAGCCCTGGCCCATATGGCTTTCCATCATAGATGGACGCAAGGATTGACCATCAACAAACAGCCTAGCCAAGAATCTATAGAAATGTGACAATCACAAAGCATTTGGATGAGCTAGTTGCAAATGGAAGCATAGTTGTTTGGTGAATTACATTGGACATAGCAGAAAAGATTAACAAACCCACATTAGTGTCTTTGTCTTGTTAATGGGGATTAATAGAAATATAAGGAATGAACACATTCTACAGTAGGGGGTCATCATCCTAATGTGCTTGAAATTGCTATGAATCGTGATAGCATGACAGTACCAATTGCTCAGAAACTGGACAGACTGCGATCTCTGCTCTGTTAACAAGACCCATGCATGGGCTATTCTGAGATTCCTACAGGCCTGAACAACAGAACCTACATTTTCTTCTCCAGCTCTATAACACCCCTTTCACTTAGTACAAAAAGTTTCTCTCAGAGGCTCTAACCCTCAAAACTAACTGCGCTCTGATAACATTTTAAATTTTAGGACTAATGGAAAAAGTGAAGGATTTCATTTACCACTTTGGGGGAAAAAATTCAAGAAATTGGCCTTTTTCTAAGGAAATTTGTTACCGGTATTCAAGGTTATGACAGATTCTTACACAGGTGGTAGTGACCAGCTGTTCTCCATCTCTTCTGAGAACAGAACAAAGGGAAATGGTGTTAAATTGCCAAGTTAGAGATTTTGTCAATTTAATAAATCACCAGGTCCCCATTCTCTAATCTCCCACGCCCTGTCCCAGTTGTTAACCTTTTCAGCTAAGTGTTCATTACCAGGCATTTCATTTTCAATTCCATTTATTCCTAAATAGGAGGGTACGGGCAGCCCTGGTCTTTGATTTATGGGAGTGCAGTGTACTGAACAAGTCCTCTTCGAATCTACTCTTCCGATGAAGCATTGCCTGTCAGAAGCACTGTACTGCACGGCAGGATGAGGACAAATGCTGACACACTTTTTGGTTCTCAGCGAGCTCCAAACAACACAGATGTACATCTTCTCTGCACCTCACTCTTATTTTTGTCCGGTCCTTTGCAAGCTGCCGTGGTCATGGAGCATTTCCCTACCATGTCCCAGGGAATCCATGACAGCAAGGATACTCACTGTTTCATGAAAGACTTTGAGTTTATGCAATGAACCTAGTGAAAGCATACATGCTTCATGTACAAGTGAACGAGGCTCTGAGAGGAGATGAGCTTGGGTGGAATTTAGGAGAAACGAACAGTAGCTACTTCTTGTCAGTAACATGAGAACGGTGATTTTAATGCTCCCATTCCTACTGTCTGTCATCTAAGTACCTAGTAGCAAAAGTTCGAATTTAATATGAGTACTGGAATCCATAGCATGTATTTCTGTAGAAAAAAATAACTTCATGGAGTTTCCATTTTGTAAATAACATAATTCTAATTTAATCCAGGAACTCCACACCAGGTTAGAGAATGAGCTTACATAAGGCTTCTGGCTATCTCAGTTTGTTTTTCCCTTAGAATAAAGCCTGTTCCAGGGAGGAATTGTGACTCTTCCAGTCATCCCGAAATCAGAACATTGCCCAGAACAACAAGCCACATTTGCCCCTTACAAACACTGTCCAGTGATGGCGCATGCCTTTAATCCCAGCACTTGGGAGGCAGAGGCAGGTGGATTTCTGAGTTCGAGGGCAGCCTGGTCTACAGAGTGAGTTCAAGGACAGCCAGGGCTATACAGATAAACCCTGTCTCAAAAACAACAACAACAAAATAAACAAACAAACAAAAAACAAAACAAAACACCATCCAGTCTCAGTTCCACCAAATTCCCTTGGTTTTGATTCTTCCATTTGGTAGAGTTAAGGTTGGATCGATATTGTTTCACTAAACAGTCATGAATACACAAAATACACCAAGAAGGAAAAGAATTGATATGAGGGCCAGTTCTCCATCTAAGACCTATGTTATATGGGAGACAGAACACTGTAAGCTGAGAAGTCTACCATTGATTTATGAGTGTGAAAAGACCAAGAAAATAAAGATAGAGACCTCTAAATTCATCTTCTTCTCATAGTTGTGGTTATTTCATAGGATGATTGAAAAACAAAAGAACTGAGCAAGTTAACATTTTATTATTTCTAAGTGCTCATTTGCATATGCATAGACATGTTTATGTATATGCCAACTGTGAATATTCAACTTAGCATTTTACCCTGTCCACAACTGCATATTCATACAATACTCATATGCATATATGAAAAATATCTGTAATAGACTAAGATGGTGACTTTCAAAATCAAAATATGGTAATTAGTCTGAGTTTAAAAATTATCTCTTTTTTCTATCATAATCATTTTGTCACATTTACTGCCTGGTGTTAATTAGTAAAGTGAGAAAATCAAAATATATGAAAGACATTACTGGACCAAACCCAATATTTATCTGGTAGGAAATAGAGTCCTACATCCTCTTGGTTAACTTGAAACATGGCCGTTCATGAGCAATGGAATACTACATATCCCAGTCTTTCTCACTTGCAACTGCCTTGCACCCTTAGTGGGACATTCTGTTCAAACTTTCCCATGATTTGGCAATGCTGAATGAATGTCCCAGGCTGAAAGGAGAAATCCCTCTGGGTTCTGGGTTTACAACTGACATTAGTTCCAAGTTCTCATCAATTACTACTCAGAGCAGGGAAGGGTGACAGGTTATAAATTTACTTACTTTGTTTTACACACCTCTCCAGCAGGATAGCAACTTTTTCAATTGGGCAAATTATCTTTCAGCAGCCATTAGAACTGACAAGCAGGCAGGGGGAGATGAGGAGCCTTGGTATCCTAATTATCCCAGTGACCAAACTGCTTAAACTCTGGAATCTGATAAGAAGAATCTAAATGCAAGGCACTCCCCTTGCTTATTTGGAGGAGTGTCATTATATCCTCTAGACGTATACTTAATGAGATAGTTTAGATACTTGGAAAAGAAAGGAGCTTGATTACATCGGCCAGCATAGTTAAGTGTGCATTTATTGTGCTTTTATGTATCTAAAATGCACTCTCCGATCCTAAGAAAGCAAATCTTCTGGCTGATAAACTCTTTTACTAGAAAGATTCTATCACACACGTAAATCCCTTAGAGGATAACACGTGTTCTGTATGATAACTATTATAATTATAAGCATTTGTCAAGATAGCTTAAAACATTCTTATCACAGAAAGCTTGATTGTAAGAGTGGGCTGATCATCAGGGAACAGCCTATCCGGAGCGCTTCAGAAATGGAAGAATAGCTTTTGTCTTGAATGTTAAAATCCAAAAGGCTCCATTTGTGATGTGAGTGCCCCATGGAAGGATGGGGTGAGCTGAAACACCAGCTTTGAGACTCTGGCAGCGTCCTTATTATCAGGGTCTCTCAGGATTAATAACACATCTGTAGCAGAGGAAAGGGAGTAGTATTCTGACACAGTTCGTAACTGCTGACACTGCAGATCTGGGGCATCAGAATAGTGCGGTACGTCAGGACAGTACTTCCATCACAATGTGACTATTAATGAGACACTATTAATTATGCTTTAAGTAGCTCTGCATTTATTTTCACCTTAATGACTCAGCAAAACAAGTGAGTTTCCAGGCCAAGTCTCAAGTTCGGTTGTTGTAATTAGTCCTCGATATGACTGCATCCACTTCACCTTAATTCTAAATCACCAACCGCCCTTGGAATTGACTGAAAGTTTCATGGGCCATCATAATGAAATTTAACAAGAGGGCACTTTGTGTCAAATTCTTTCTTGACCTAAAAAAAAAAACCAAAGCAGCAAAACAATAGAAACATGCAGAATTAATGCTTCATATGCCAAAAACTTTCTTAAAAACATTTATAGAATTGGAAAAATGCTACTTGATGTGGTTGCAAAATTATGGAGAAAGATCATGACATTAGCATGCATACACAGGATTTTAGATGATATGAAAGGTTGAGCCTGAACTCGAAGCCATGGAAGCTTCTCAGAGTACAACAGTTTATGCTTCAACAGCTTATGCTTTCAGATTTAGGATTAAATAACCAAATAAACATGACATCACTGTAGGGAAGAGCAAATTCAAAGTAAGAAGCCACACCCTGTCTAAAAACTCAGGGTACCCAGCGATGGTAAAATTCCAAGAGATGAACCCCCACACTCTCACCCACAGTTGATGCTTATTTATGTGTCTACAACATATGAGGAAACTCAGAGCTGGAGCCACAAGAGTTCTTCCTGTTTACCCTTTAGAGATTACTGTTCTGAATGGGGTAATAAAAGGACCACGGAAAAGGAAACCAGGAGAGAAAAGAGACTCTCAGAGCATTGTGCATTCAGAGTAGGGAAGCATACTTATGAATAATAAAACCATGTCAGTAATTTGGTGAGAAGTATTTTCTAAAATTTAGTGACTTTCGTCCTGAAGAACACAGAATCAAAAACACACTGAAATCCTGGGAGGTGGCTCATCAAAATAACACTTATATGTGGATATTGTGCACATCAGTCATTTATTTTAAATAATCTACTTTCTATTTTTATGGAATACAATTTAATCACTTTTAATTATTTGTGTTATTTTGATTGACTTTGTACATCTTCATCAGGTTGTTTTTAGTATTTTGATTTACTTTGCACATCTTTTTTATTAATCACTTTATTCATTTACATTTCAAATGATTATCTCCCTTCCCGATTACCACCCCACCAACCCTCCATTCCATCCCCTCTCCCTCATCTCCTTTGACTCTGTGAGGGTGCTCCTCCACCCACTCACCCACTCCTGCTTCACTGTTCTAGCACCCTTCTACATCAAGCCTCCACAGGGTCAAGGGCCTTCCCCTCCCATTGACATCACATAAGGCCATCCTCTGCTACATTTATAGCTGGACCCATGGATCCCTCTATGTATATTCTTTGGTTGATATTTTAGTGTCTGGGAACTCTGAGTGGTCTGGTTAGTTGATATTGTTCTTCCTATGGGGTTGCAATCCCCTTCAGCTCCTTCAGCCCTTCCCCTAGCTCTTCCCTGAGCTCAGGGGTCCCTGAGATCATTCTAATGAAGAGCTGTGAGTATCTGCATCTGTGTTGGTCAAGTGCAGGTAGAACCTCTCAGGGAATAGCCACTCCAGGCTCCTGTCAGCAAGCACTCTTGACATCAGCAATAGTGTTGGGGTTTGATATCTGCAGATGGAATGGATCCCTAAATGGGAAGGTCTCTGGATGGCCTTTCCTTCAGTCTCTGTTCCATTTTTTGTTCCTGTCTTACCTTTGGACAGGAATATTTATTAGTCACCAATTTTGAGGTGGGTTGGTGGCACCGTCGTTCAACTGGGGGCTGTGCCTATCTACCAGAGGTCGTCTCTACAGGTTCTCTCTCCCCTTTGTTGGGTATTTCAGCTAAAGTCATCCCCATTGGGTACTGGGAGCCTCTTGCTTATGGCAAACCACATTTTAAAACGCTTGGCATTCAGTCTTTATCTGGGATTAACAACACCTTGTATAAAAGGATTTCAATACCGATGTGCTATTGGTTAAATCAGCTGGTCCTGTTGTTGGACAAGGAGAAAGGAGCCTTCTCCAAGACATTGGTCCATTGCACAGGAACACAGCTATGTCTGAGGTCTCCCAAACTCTACAGCATTAGCTGCAGCCATTGTTCCTCTTCCACGCTCCTCCTTACTGTTCCATCAACACTTTATTTTCATGGATCCATGATGTCTTTAGATCATCTTACTTGTCAGCTTTTGTACCTGTGTTACCACTGATGCATGTTTCCATGCTATTTATTTCTTATGGGTTGAAAATTGTGCTCTCGACATAGGCTGAAGGCCTGACTCCTACTGTCTCAGAATGACTTTATTTGGAAATGATGTCATTGCAGATATAACTAATTAAAATGAAGTTATTAGAGTAGATCTTAACCTGATGTACCCTGTGTGCTTCTAAAATGGGAAATATTGACATATGAAGAAATGATTATACAGGTATGGAATGGCCATATTAAGTACTCTTATAAGACTCATATTAAGACTGAAAAGGAGGAGATGTCATCTACAAAACAGAGGAGAAGCAGGCATCCCTTCATAATCTTCTGAATGAACCCTCTCTGCTGTCTTTCAGCCTCTGAAACTGTGAGACAATTGAGATTGTTTCAGCGACTCAGTTGAAGGTATTGATTTGTGGAGGTCGAGAGACTATGCAATGTTCATATATAACATGGTATTTCCTACTTACACATAAGCTTTTAGAACTTAAAGCACAAAATGATTACATTTAGCATTCAAATTACCTTCCATGTTATAGTCCTTATTTTTTAAGAACAAAAATACACGATCATATAGAAGTATCTTGCATTCCTAACTTCTTCCCAAGTCCCACTCTGCACTGGAAGCTCTGTTTTAGAACATGCCCTCAGTGTAGTCCAGAACCTACCACCATGAAGCAAGAATCTATCTGTCATTAATTCACTGTCTCTGCATTTGTACTAGTATTCATCACACAGGGAACTGGCAAGATGTCCCAAGTAAAATGCTTGCCATTCAACAACAAAACTTAAGTTCAGACACTCAGTACCAACATAAAAATCTGGGTATGGCAGCACGCAGCTGGAATTTCAACTCCTAGAAAACAAAGAAAGGAGTGTCCCTGGGCTCAGTGGCATGTCTGTCTTGGTAAGCTCTAGTCCAAAGTATGTCTAAAAACTAAAGGTGAAGCTCAATAGAAGATTATCCCAATGCTAACCTCTGGCTTCCATTACATACATGCATACATACATACATACATACGCACACATAAACATGCATGTACATATAATACAACAGAAAGTAAAAGAAGGAGGAAATTATCATGCAGGATTACTTCAAAAATTAAAACAAGAAAAGAAAGTGTTTGCATAGCTTCCTTTTAAAATGTTTTGTTTCCAACAACATCTAAGAATCCTCAGAATTATGCTTTACAATATGTGTCCCCAGGGAATTCCATAGGATGTCTGCAAAACTAGAAGATAGTAATGACTGAAATCATGTTCCCTATAATGCTAAGGAATCATCTACTCACATGATTCATATTGTATTTCTTTATTCACCACATCCATGCACATAGGTCTTACCTCACAGAAGAGAATTTTCTGTAGCTTATCCTTATCAGTGTGACACATGATCACACAAAGGAGGTTTTCATCATCTGGGAAGCTGAAGATTTTCTATGGCACTCCATCTTCTCTGTCACTTATGAAAACTTTAAATGATGACTGTCATATCAATATCTCTAAGCCAAGCTCCACATCTTTATCATGAGTATAGATGTACTGAGACATAGGTACCCTTGGTCCCCAGGGGTGGCAGATGTCTCTTCTCCTCAGCAGTCTTTCAATTGCCTGAGTTGACAATAAGAGATTTCTGTTACTTTTTTCCTCTAAGAGACCATTTCTCAATCTATATTTTTGGCAATAGAAACAGAAGGCAGAGAAGTGGTTCATTCACTTCATTGTAGACCAGAACACAGAGGACAGTCAAAAATACAGGCTAGAGACAGTTAACCTTCCAAAACTCTTCTCTTCACAAGCCAGCCCCTGCCTCCTACTTCCCATAACTTCCAAAAATGGAACCATCATCAGGGAAATATTCAAGGCATGTGCATGTAAGCTACACTTTCCTTCTGCCCAACAAAGTCTTATGGTTATCTCATAACACAAAGAACTTCCTGTTTGTTTTCTAATATTCCCCCAACATCTTAACAATCTAAATATGGTTTTCAAGTGAAGAACCTGAATCTTCATGTATCTATACATGAAGATTTTCTATTATTGTAAAGGATGGTTCCCAGTATCAGTGTCAGGCTCATAATCACCAATTTCCAGCTCCAGGAGATCCAGTGCCCTCTTCTGACCTCCTTGGTCACCCACACTCATGTGCACCCCTACACATGCATATAATTTTATAAATGTATACGTAACTGAATAAAATTTACAGAATCTCTTCTGAGACTTAAGGCAACCTGGTAAATGGGAGCATGTAAGATCTAAATAAAGATTATATGTAACCAAACACAATAGTGCGGAATAATAATTCCAAAAGAGAAAAGTAGGACTATAGCAAGGAAATACAACAAATTCGGGAACAAAATACAGTATAAAAATATTAAATGCTTTATTAAAGGTGTGACGCATCTGAATGAAGGTGGCATAATATGGGCTTTGTCAGGCATGGGCTCAGTTTTACCCCATGTTCCTGACTGTCTGCAGTACATTTCATTTCTTCTAGTCTGACTTTACTAAGTACCTGCAGCTTTCTTCAGAAGACATCCCACATTCTTGGCATCTTCATTATCCCAAGGTTTCCATTGCCAATTAGGGTTACCTCATTGCTTTTTCAGTATAGTCCAATATGGGAATTGCTACTGGTAAAGCAATTCTGTTGTACATAGTCTGTCCTCCAATGCTATACTGTGGAGTCTTATCCCAAGACATAATGAAACTTGAACTTTTGCATTCTGCATACTTGCAAAACTAGCCCCACATGGACAATGGCAAGTTCTGTGGTTAACTCTTGAAGTAACTGCAACCTTTTGAACTATGAACACATTGACCTCTGAACACCAAGCAGCTAAACTGAAAATTTACTCCCATGGGTGACACTCTACAAGCAGGACACATCTCATCCTGCGGTTCTCTTTTCATTCACTCTCTTCTCAAAGAAAATCTTTCAGTTTGCCCCTTTATATCTAGAACCCTTCCACAGATAAGAACTAATTCTCGAAGCACCCTTCCTAGTGTCCCAGTATGAAATGTACAATTTCTCTTCAGTGCTGTTTCACTTTTAAGCAATTATAGCTGCTTTGTATGTTCTTGCTTCATCTACTATTTTAAATGCATGTATGTCCCCAAATTATACAGTTTTCAAATCCTTCTGCTCTCTGCTGTTAGCTCCCATTCTTGGTGTAAAACAAACTGACAACAAGAAACCACAAATAACAATGCTTCAAGCTGAACAATGTGTTATCTTAGAATGTTCTTTTTCAAATATACCAATTCAGTACTTTGGGCTCAGCCTTATTCAGATTTTCAGGATGCAGTCAAACCTCAGCCAGGTCATTTGTGAGAATGCAGCGTGAATAAATAGCCTTTAGTCCAGTTCCCAATACAGCCCTTGTTCTCAGCTGAAACCTCACGAGTATATTCTTTCTTCTCTCCATTTTTCTGAAATCTACAATAATGGTTCATTACACATTATTCTAGCATTCTCTGACCTGCATCTCCAGACTCTTCCATATTCTTACAGCATATTAATTCCCCACTCCTAGTATAAATTTTATGTACTAGGCACTTTTACATTTCTGTGATGACATACTGAACAAGCAATCAATGGGGAGAAAGGTGTGTTTGAATGTGTGGTTGCAGAAGGATTTCAGTCCTTCATAGCAAGGACATCAGGGAAATGTGGCTTTGTTCCTGATAGTAAGAATATGTAGCAAAACAGCATCAGACCTGAAAGCAGGAAACAAGAATTGCATGCATGTAGGGGCAGAGTGTCTTCAAGGTCCTTCCTGTACTGAACTAATTCCATCAGTCAAACCTCATTTCCTAAACATTTCGCAGCCTCCCAAAATATGGCTCTACTCTAGGAAACACGTATACAAAATATAAGCTTGTATTGGATAGTTAAAGTTCAAATTCCAGTAACTACCAATTATGGAGGTAGCAGCACAACTTAAACAATATGAGGTATAGATATCAGATTCTAGAAAAGATTTTGCATAAGCTCGCCTTGTCGTTATCATTGATTCTGCTGATCTTTATAGACACTGTCTGAAGGCAGGAAGGGTAGATCACATTGCCATGGTTGCTTAGGCATCTAACTGGCATCTCTCTATAGGATAGATTCTTCCTAGCATTCAGAGAACTTAGAACTTTTTCCATTGGAAGGGACTCCATAAACAACTATAAAGCAGAGGAGCTGAAAACTGAGAGAAAGCAAAAGTGATCTCTAGACAATGTGAGTCCCATCTCCTGGGACCTGTGACAAAATGAAAAAGGCATTTTCTTATACCAGTTAAAGCAATTTTGCTTGAACTTTAAAGCTTGACTTAAAATGCACACAGAATTCTCTCAATACTCAAGGCAAGCATGTTTTTCTTTATATGACAAAAACATTCAAATATAATTGTAAATATAATTACTGAAGCACATTAAAGAACTTTAACAATACCCAAGCAGTCATGAATTCAAACAAGTGTCACTCTGAGGCAAGTTCTGATAGATGTTCTCCAGAGAAAAGGCGAGAATGAACACAGGTGAGAAAGTTTCTATCAGTGGAGACTGACACGGTCGGTCACCAAACAGAAACTATCCCTATTTTGAGGAATCTTCAAATTATTTCTCTACAGTGTATCTGTGAAACATAATTAGCCTAGCAACTTATCAGCCATGGCACACAAATATTTGAACCATTGATAGTCTATGCTATATCAGAATTGTTTGAGAATATTTGTAGGCAGTCTTTCCAGCCAGATGACCTGTCCTGTAAAACTCATATTGCATCGCTTAACTCATATTTCATCCTACTGAATGAAGAAACAGCTGCCTTGTAGCTTCTCTGGTACATGAAGTAGAAACTTCTAGCTTCTTTGGGAAGTTATATCAAATGATGGTTTGCAGGAGCACACCTGTGAAAGGATGTATTGCAAAAGCAGACTCGTGAAAGAATGTTTTGCTGAAGCAAACACAGGTGAAAGGATGTTTTGCTGAAGCAGACATAGGTGAAAGGATGTTTTGCTGAAGCAGACACAGGAAAAAAAAATGTTTTCCTGAAGCCGATACAGGTGAAAGTGTGTTTTGATATAGCAAACATGGGAAAGGATGCTTGATGAAGGAGTACAAACATGACCCCACAGACGGTGGAAGACAAGCACTGAGCATTAATTTGGCTTTCTGCACCTCACTCTTCTTCGCTAACAAAATGCATTTATTGATTCACCTTACATAGCTCGTGGAGCTCAACTTGTGATAATGCTGCCATTGAGTGAAACTTGCCCAAGAACTGCCCATTAGGTTCCTGAGTCAGCTTGCCACGTCACTGGCCTCACCTCGGGCCAGTTAGCAAGCCTCGCAGTTTCATCAGGATTGAACTACAGTTGCTGGTTCATGCCTGGTGTCTGCCTGCAGAGAGGACTGCAGAGAGCTGCCAGTTCCTGTATCTGCCTGCCTAGAGGACTGGTCTGGAGCTACTGGGTCATATTTGGTGTTTTCTATGGGACTGAACTACTGAGAAAGAAGATCAAGCCAGTCCCCAAAGAACTATTGCCAACTGGTCCAGTTCCTCCATATCCTAATAACTTTTCTACTATCTCTGCTGGGTTGTGGGCTAGAGAAGAGGTTGAATCCTTATTAAAAGTAGGTTACAAAAATTCATGACTACAGGTAGAAGTCTTTCTCACGGATTTTCTGTTATCTTTTACGGTCGGAGTTGAGCAATCAGGGAAAGAAAGCATCAACGTAGCCCTCTCTCAGCACATCCAAATTCAATCTTCTAACATATTCCTTAAATACATACCATTGATTAGTTTATTCTAGACCTTCAAAATGTCAGTCAATAGTGAATTTTATTTTGACTGTCGGTTGCTAATTGCGATGTTTGAGGCTAGGTCTACATCAGTAATTTCATATGCCTCGACTTAATGAACATCTTATTTTATTAACACATCTTTTTGTCTCATTACCAACCATCAAAATGGAAGTCACTTCTTGGGCACTTCATCTCTATTGATCCAAAAATTTTAAGAATGACAAGCAAAAAAATAATTACCTACATATGCTAATTTCATTTGTTTTCTACAACTGAAATAGGAGTTCTTCAAACAAACAAACAAAATGTACGTTTTGTCAGAAAACTGTTTCTAAGGTCTCTTTTACTATAAACCAACTGCAGATTGCTATGCACAGCTTAGCTCAGAAGGATCATTAGATACACTCAGGAGAAAAGAGTTCCCACTGTTTTACTGACTCTTCTAATGGTGCCATACATGACGCAGGCTTTGAAGTTTAGGATGCTGCTTGCTTAATAATGAGTGTTGCTGCTGCTGGTTTGTGACTTAATTGTTCTTAGATATCTTCAAACACTCTTTGTCTGTGTTATATTTTATTTAACTTTCATTAAAAATACAGTACTTGTTTTCTCTCTTGTATTAGATTTGTTATTCATTTATCATGTTAATTTTTACAATTTTCATAGATTCTGGGAGCCTAGGGAGTAGCAACCTTGAGAAGAACTATTATGTGACACTATTACCTGTGTTATCGGAACAAATGTCTGTTCACTCCAGAGTCAATATCAAAGTATGGATAGTACCAAAGTCCAACTTGGTGAGCCAATTAGTTACTGCTTATAGAAGCAAAAATAACTGAAATATACAGCTAGCTGGGTTATCAAAAGCCCAGCATGGATGATGACTTTTGAAATGTGGAACCCTTGAACTCATTGTCCTATATTCAGGTAGAACAACATGATGGGAAGACTCTCTTCCTGGCAGCTCCAATGGTCTAAGCCTTTTCCTGGAAGCTAGGCAGCTGTACTTACCTGAGAGTCTCTCAAAAGATTTCTTGCTTATATACTAGAGGAAGAAAGAATCTAGAGAATCTGGTCAATTTCAGGGACTTCATGAAGCTCTTGAGTTGTTTCCTTTCCACATTTGAAGGAGATTCTCTACAAGATGGAATATTTTACTTCTCTTTAGAATGCCTTGGGTCCTAGGAGCTTCCCTCCAAGATGGAATGTTGTATCTCAAGAAGTTGCTGGACCCTAGGAGCTTATGGTACAACTCTAAGTTTGGGGGGTATTTATTTGAAATTAAACAATGATGACTATCAATGTGTACATTGAATGAGTAGATACAAGCTATGACTCTCCAATGTTTGAGTTACTCTATTTTGCCTTAAAATAAAGTTTCAGACAATTTAAATTCATCAGAATTGTTTAAATGCTACTTTTAACATTTCTGAAACAGCAATTATTTGATTTATAATTATATTTATATTTTGATTTACTTTTAAGTCTTTTAAGTCTTTGCAAATAACACAGAGATGGGAGGGAGGGGGAAGAAGAGGGAGAGAGAGATTCTTGCATCTCTGACACTGACTAGGAGCAAGGATATTTATTTATTTCTACAAATTCTATAAAAGCGGCAAACTTGTAATTTCCAAAGAAATATGTATAATATAATTTCATCCCTGGACAAATGTTACAAGTATAGAAAGAATAGGTATTACCAATCTCAAAAACTTTTAGACTATGTGAGCATTTATGACATATGATATTCTATTCTCCATGAAAGTGAAACATTAAACAGATAGAAAAGTGTCTGAGTCAAGATAGGCGAGGTCCCAAGCCTTGAACACTGCGTAGTGGTTGAAGTACAGCTTGTGAGCTAGCCTAGCTTGAAAGTTTGAAAGCTCTCCCAGGCTGCAAGCTGACCTGTTCTAGTTGTTTGTTTTCTCTTTATTTCCCTCACTTTTTAAATTTCAATTATTTTATCTATTTACATTCTATCCATTGCCCCTTTCTGATCCCC
>JADRCC010569848.1:0-17398 GCA_019843855.1 Hylomyscus alleni | reverse complement strand
AAAAAAAGATTTAGTCAAGGCAGCCCCAAGTCCTCTGTTTATCCTTTACTCTGGAAAAGTCGCTGAGTATGTTCCTGGCTGTTGACACCATGGTGGCCACTGGCTAGGACCTTCTGTTAGAGAGCTTTCAGAGACTCGAGTCCAAGCTTATAAACAACACCCACCTTTTCTTCCATGACTCTTTCTCACCTTTAAGGATGATAATTTTTATTTTTATTTCTCAGTAGGAAAATCAGTTTGCTATCATTTTTTTATTGAATAAATTATCCTTGCAGATTATGATAAAAACGCTTTACACACAGATGGTTCAATGGTTCAGTACACTGGCTGCTCTTCCAGATGTCCTGAGTTCAATTCCCCAGCACACAGGAGACAGAGGCAGGTGTATCTCTGTGACTTCTAGACCAGCCTCATCTACATAGTAAATTCTCAAAAGACAAAACAAGGGCTGGTGAGATGGCTCAGCGGGGAAGAGCACTGACTGCTTTACCAAAGGTCCTGAGTTCAAATCCCAGCAACCACATGGTGGCTCACAACCATCCATAATGAGATCTGACCCCTTCTTCTACAGTGTACTTACATATAACAGTAAATAAATAAATCTTAAAAAAAAAGACAAAACAAAACAACAACGACGACAACAACAAAAAGAGCTTCACACCCAGCGAGCCCACACCTGGCTTTTGGATCTATGTACTCACCTATGAATGATTTCCCAGAGTCATTCCTTCAGTGACTTACACTGAAAGAATAGCTCTAAAACTCCCGCTAGGCCAGGATGGCGGTGGCGCACGCCTTTAATCCCAGCACTAGGGAGGCAGAGGAAGGTAAATCTCTGAGTTCAAGGCCAGCCTGGTCTGCAGATCCGAGTTCCAGGACAGCCAAGGCTACTCAGAGAAACCCTGTTGGGGTGGAAGGGAGTGACTTATTCAGCTGATCTGGGCAGATCTCAGTACTGAGTTTAGAGCTAGCCTGGTCTACAGATCTAGTTCCAAGACAGCTAGGGGTACAGCAAAGAAACTCTCCAAGAGGGGTTGGAGAGATGGTTCAAAGGTTAAGCACACTGGCTGCTCTTCCAGAGGACCTGAGTTCAATTCCCAGCATCCAAGGGCAGCTCATAACTGTCTGTATCTCCAGTTCCAAGGTATCTGAACACCCTCACACAGACATTGTCAACAATGTAAAGAAAAAAATCATTAAAGAATAAAAAACAACAAAAACCAAAAATAGCCATAAAGTCCTATCTTTAAACTGGGAGAACTCACACCACCAGACGGGGGATGAGACTACGTAGCATGCCATGATGTAAAAAACGAGCATCGAGCAGGCATGATTTGTGAACCCTGCCAGTGAGAGGCCACAAAATGAAGTGCACACCTTGTCACAGGCCTAGCACATAAATCCCAGGGACCCACAGACAGAGCTGATCCCAGCTTTCCCAGTGTCTGTAGCTGGCTGCTATGGTCTGGGAAGCAGTTTACAAGAGATTATTCTGATAGGAAGTACATACAGAGGCCTGGAGACTTGACATATTTAACAGAACCCCCAGGAGGAGTCAGAGGACAGTATGAAAGCCTGGAGCAAGGGCAAGGGCAAGGGCAAGGGCAAATGTGCCTAGGAGTATAGTGCTGTGAGTCATGGTCCAGGGTGGAAGACAGGGAGAAAGCCAAAGATGTATGTCGAGGCCCCAAGAAAGGTACATTCAGTGGGGAATCTTAAGTTTGACTTTTATTAGATGATCCTGAAACCATTTTTTAGAATCAACAAGCTCAGAACAGCCAGAGCTACACAAAGAAACCCTGTCTCAAAAAATAAAAAGCCGGGGGCTGGCGAGATGGCTCAGTGGGTAAGAGCACTGACTGCTCTTCCGAAGGTCCTGAGTTCGGATCTCAGCAACCACATGGTGGCTCACAACCACCCATAATGAAATCTGCCGCCCTCTTCTGGTGTGTCTGAAGATAGCTACAGTGTACTCATTTATAATAATAATAAATAAATCTTAAAAAAAAAATAAAATAAAAAGCCAGGCAGTGGTGGCACACGCCTTTAATCCCAGCGCTTGGGAGGCAGAGGCAGGCGGATTTCTGAGTTCAAGGCCAGCCTGGTCTACAGAGTGAGTTCCAGGACAGCCAAGGCTACACAGAGAAACCCTGTCTTGAAAAAACCAAAACCAAACCAAACCAAAACAAAACAAAACAAAAAAACAGAAACCCTAAACTTCCTTAGCTGAAGGCATGGTGGTGCAGTCCGATGCTGGCCCACTCATCTGCACCTCTGACTGCTCTGTGTCTCTGGTCCACGTCATCCAGGAATGGATGGTGCTGAAATACACTCTCCAAAGCACTGTGCCTAGGTGGGGTGAGGGGCAATGGTGTAGGGTTCCTTGTTCAATCTTAGGGAGGAAGAGGGACCATTGGGTCCATGCGGCTGACATGCTGTGCATATAGGCTTCTTTCCTAACTCGGAAGAACAACAAAGGCTTAGGGCGTGTAGATGGTAGGCAGGTGAAGAGGGATGGAGTGGCCAAAATGCCAACTTCTCATCAGCTACCCCTCCCTGTTCCAGTATCCCATGCAGTATTATTGAATACTTAGCAAGTAGGAGCGCTCTCCTGGCTTCTCAGTTCTCGGATGAAGCAGTCATATGACCAAGGAACTGCAGGTTCAGAAGTATCTTCAAACAGCTTTGTTTAGTGCATCCTACAGAGCTCCTCCATCGTACACGGACAAGGCTCAGAATCGTCTGCAGTTCAGGTACCCACTGGCGAATCTGTGAACGCACCCCCTGCTGATTCAGGAATGAATGTGCTGTGGCAATCACCCACTCGTTCCATACAAGAGCAAATCAGTGAGGCAGTTGAGAAGAATGCTGCAGTTCTATACACGTTGTTAAGGAAGGAGAGATCTGTCTGCCTCTGCCTGATGCCCAGCCCCCACCCCTCAGTTTTAAAGTTTCCTTATTGTCGTGGCTCTGGGCCTTTTTGTACAGGCTTTTCTTTTTTCACCATTTCTTTCTTTCTTTCTTTCTTTCTTTCTTTCTTTCTTTCTTTCTTTCTTTTTTTTTTTTTTTTTTTGGTTTTTCAAGACAGGGTTTCTCTGTATAGCCCTGGCTGTCCTGGAACTCACGTTGTAGACCAGGCTGGCCTCGAACTCAGAAATTCGCCTGCCTCTGCCTCCCAAGTGCTGGGATTAAAGGCGTGCACCACCACCGTCCGTCCGGCTCATTTTTTTCTTTCTTCTTTCTTTTCCTTTCTTCTTTCTTTCTTTCTTTCTTTCTTTCTTTCTTTCTTTCTTTCTTTCTTTCTTTCTTTCTCCTGTTTTTCAAGACAGGGTTTCTCTGTGTAGCCCTGGCTGTCCTGGAACTCACTCTGTGGACCAGGCTGGCCTCAAACTCAGAAATCTGCCTGTGTCTGCCTCCCAAGTGCTGAGTCTAAAGGCGTGTGCCACCACTGCCCAGCTTCTTTCTTCCTTTTTTAAGACAGGGTTTTGCTGTGTAGCCCTGGCTGTCCAGAAACTTACTCTTTAGGCCAGGCTGGCCTTGAACTCAGAGATCCACCTATTCCTGTCTCCAGAATGCTGGGATTAAAGGCGTGTGCCAGCTCTGCCTAGCTTCTTTTTCCAATTTTTTTTTTAAGATTTATTTATTTATTATATGTAAATACACTGTAGCTGTCTTCAGACGAACCAGAAGAGGGCGTCAGATCTCATTATGGGTGGTTGTGAGCCACCATGTGGTTGCTGGGATTTGAACTCATGACCTTCTGAAGAGCAGTCAGTGCTCTTCCCCACTGAGCCATCTCACCAGCCCATCTTTTTCCAATTTTTAAAAATTACATTTATTATTTATTTGGGGGAAGGAGGTAGCACATGCTTATAGAGGTCAGAGGACAATTTGAGGAAACTGATTCTCGTTCCACTAAGTAGGACCCAAGATCAAACTCAAATTGTCAGACTTGGAGGCAAGCACTTTGCTGAGCGCCCTCACAGAGCACCTTCCAGAAGGGTGTACTAGTGCCACAGAGGTCACTTAGCAGGGGCACTGTCAGGGAGCCCAAGCCTTCCCTAAAACACCGCCTTCAGAGACAGCAGACAGCCTATAGTGGCCTAGTTTGGACAAAATGCTGTCTCCCGAAAACCACTACTGTGAAGCCTCAGTTTTCACGATAGCTATCTGAAGACAGGGTCTTCAAGGTGATAATTAAAGTTGAAAGAAGTTTATGATTTGCTAGAATCAATTTAAGCAGATTCCCTGGCTAGGCAACCAGGGAAAGTCAAGGCTATATGAAGTCACACAAAGCCACAGAGCAGCCTTGGTGGAGTTTGTTTTGGTAACCCTGGCAACCAAAACCACCTTTGCCTGGTTCCCTGTAGTCTGTCGCCCAGAAGGTCTAGGCTCAGAGTAGGCAGAACAAAGAGAAGGGAGAGTTGTGCTTTCAGGGAGTTAACAACTGAAAATAGCAAAGGGGGTGGTGGTGGTGAACTCCCATAAACAAACAAACAAACAAACAAAGAACCCCAGATACACACGTGGCTCATGCTTGTAATCCCAGCATGCAGGATGCTGAAGAAGAGGAGTACCTCAAATGCCAAGCCAAGGTTACCTAAAGAGACAAAACCCACAAAAACAAAACAAAATTGAGCTGGCAGGACCGCTCAGACGGCGAACCTACTTGCCACACGAGCTTGGCGACCTGAGTTCCATGCTCAAACCCTAGAGAAGGAAAGAACCTTCCCCATGAAGATGTCTTCTGACTTCCACACGCTGCTGTGTGGCGTGCGTTCTAGCACATACGCAATAATGTCTTGTTTGTTTAATTTTAGGCAGAGGTTGTAACTCGGTTCGTAGAGTGCTTACCTAGCATACCTAAGGCCTTGGATTTGATCCCTAGCACCACACAAAACTGACTTCACTGAAGGTACACATCAAGTAATTCCAGTTCATAGTGCGGTTGTCCCTGTAGGAGGTGGAGCTGCCCTAGGGCTCCTCCCCAACGCCAATTACGTAAAGTGTTTCTTGAATCTACAGAGGCTTTTTGAGGGAACCACTATTTCTTCTGCCCAAAGCTTTAACAAATGAATCTGAAATCATCGACACTGACATGTATCTGTTGGGTCTCTTCATTTCTAATTATCAGTGGTCTCGGCCTCCTCACCGTTCTGCCGGGCTGATTTCTCGTCAGCAGAGCCCCATACTTTAGTGGGGTAAGGGTGGTTCCCTTCACCCCAAAACTGATCTCCGGGCTTAGGCGCAGTCGTCTCTTCTTCCTCTCCCCCGTCCCTCCAGCAAACACCCCTTTCCGCACCCCGAAGTAGTCCCGAATGCTCTCGACTTCATCTTAATTCCAAAGCTCTTTTAGAGAATGCGCCCTGCACAAAAACTTGTGAATCCCCGTAAGCATCGTCTCCAGGCCAGCGAAGCGGCCATAACACTTCGCCAAAAAGGGCAAAGAGCTCCAGGGAGCCTAGGTGTTAAAGAGGCGCTAGGCGCAGGTACAAAGGACCTCCAGGACTTAGAAGACCGAACAATTCGCGCCTTCCCATCAGGGGCTCTTGGCCCAGCCCGCCTGATCCGCTTCGCCTTACTAGATACACGGTACCTACCTCCCCCAAGACTTCCCCAACTCTCTCTTCCTCCACCGTCCCTACAGATCTTCTTCCTAGTACAGACCCTCATTCGCCTTCCACACTTGTCTCATTCCCACACTCACCCCTGTCCGCTCTCCAGGTCCTCCTTACCTCTTGCCCCAAACCCGCTTGCTGTTTGCACTCCTAATGGAGATCCGAAAGGGTGGGGTTAGGTACTGCGTGAACGTCACCACGTCCTAACTGGGCCATCCTCTGGAGAGATCCCCTGTAAATAGAAGTTTCTAGATTCTCCGAAGGTTAGGCTAATCTAGGGAGGGATTTGTCCCAGCCTCTAAATCTCTCGAGGGTGGGGGTGGGGCTGCTCCCAGGGCAAAGTGCTTTCCTCTGTGTGTTTAGGAAGGGACCTGCTTCTGTTTAGCCCACCATCTGCTATGGTCCTCTAGAACTATCAGGAGAGCTCCGTGGCTAAGGAATATGTGAGCGTTGGGCCAAGTTTGAAAAACGTCCCCTATCCGCACTCCAAAGTTCCGGGATGTGAGGAGAGGCCAGGTCCTTGGAAGATTGGGAGAGGAAACCGGCAGCTGCGCATTGTGCTTATAAGCCCCCTGCTGGAACTCTTAAGCATAGATTAGAGCGTTTGTTTCCGCATCGTTATCAGGCTTGGTCCAGTCATTAGCACGGCTAGTTCTAGGAAAGCGTTAGCTATTAGCTCTGTCTTGACGGGCCCCAGGCATCCAAACATCTTGCCAACCCACCATAATACCGGTGCTTTAGGGAGCACGGGTCGCCCGCCCCTCAGGGGGACCTTCATGTTCCTTCCCTTGCTGTGTGACCTTTGAGTGTGTGACTTTCAGAAGAGCATGCGTCCACCTTTCTCAGTATAGAGGCGGTTTATGGGCACAGTTCATTTAGACGATGAGCTCATAGAACGGCGTGGGAGGGGGGCTTTGGCTCTTCAGATGCTCCCCAGTGATATAGGAGTGGGTGCTGAAGTTGAGTTTGGTCCTTAAGGGCTGAGAAGCTTCTTTGAGGCAGATTTAACCCCAGGTTTGAAACCAGTGGCAGAGGGGATAGAGCTTTGTACTGGGACAAATCTAAGGTGCAGGAAACACAGATAGGGATAGAATTATGATCCCTGTAGTACCTGTGGCTTTGAATTAAAAGAAATAAAAAATTCTGATCTAGTTTGGTTTGGTGCTGCATATCTGCAGTCAGGAGGCAGGCAGATTTCTGTGAGTTCGAGGACAGCCTGGATTACAGAGTGAGATCCTATGTCAAATAAAGTAAAATTTGGCTTTGTGGTTATACTTGGCCACATTCCAAGGGCTCAGGTGAGTTCTCTAGAACATTCTGCGATCCTAGGAATACTGCTCAGCACTGCACCATGAAGGGTAATGGGTTCATTGGTGCTAAGAGAAAGCCAGACACATCAAAGATTGAGAGACAGCACGTTTTGTTTTGTTTGTCTGTTTTTCAAGACAGGGTTTCTCTGTATAGCTCTGACTGTCCTGAAACTTGCTCTTTAGGCCAGGGTGACCTCAAATTCACAGAACTTCATCTGTGTCTGCCTCCTGGGTACTGGAATTAAAGGCCTGAGCCACCTCTGCCCAGGTAAGATGGCATGTCCTTACGCAGAATAAGGTTCAAGATCTCATCTTGGAAACAAAGGACAAAGATGATGAACAGCCAGTGGGTACAGGTCACGCGGGAAAAGAGATCTGTTATTAAGAACTCATTTAAGCTGGGCAGTGGTGGCTCACGTCTTTAATTCCAGAACTTGGGAGGCAGAGGCAGGCGGATTTCTGAGTTCAACCAGCCTGGTCTACAGAGTGAGTTCCAGGACAGCCAGAACTACACAGAGAAACCCTGTCTCAAACAAACAAACAAACAACCCCAACAACAACGACAAAAACAAACAAACAAACAAACAAATAAACAGAACTCATTTAAACACCAGGCAGGTTGATGCAAGCCTTTAATCCTAGCACTTGGGAGGTAGATTTCTGAGTTTGAGGCCAGCCTGGTCTACAGAACGAGTTCCAGGACAGCTGAGGTTACACAGAAAAAATAAAAATAAAATAACTCACTTGAATCTACATAGGATATCCTAGGATAGAGTCACACGCGGGGCAGAGGGCAAAGGTCCCTCAACACTGAGGAGCCTGTGCAGTCAAGACAGAACAAGCCTGGCAGTGGTGGTGTACACCTTTAATCCCAGCACTTGGGAGGCAGAGGCAGGTGGATTTCTGCGTTCGAGACCAGCCTGGTCTACAGAGTGAGTTCCAGGACAGCCAGGGCTATAAAGAGAAGCCCTATCTCAAGGGGAAAAAAAAAAAAAAAGACAGAACACAGGCCCCTCAGTGGGTAGGGCACAGAGAAGCAAAAGGATAGGGTCAGAGAGGAGTATGTAGCTTCAACTCATCAGATGCCTCATCAAGCCGGGTTTAAAGGCAAAGACAATCATGTAGGGAACTAAACATTAGTGAGAAATGCTAAAACAGGGGTCAGTCCCAAAGGAACCAACCAGAGTAAAAAGAGAATAACTGGTGTCATTTAACAGAAAATTAAAGAGTAACTGTTCATATTTGTGTCACAGGCCAAAATTAGCTGAGGAGAAGAATTGTGATGTCCAAGGCCTGGGAAAAGCCAGGAGCTGTCATGGCTGTCTGTTACAAACAGAAGATGAAACTAGGTTAATTAGACATGGCGATGGTGCTGAGAAATGGAAACAGGTTACCAAGAATAAGACAGACTACAGTGAGTAAGGAGGCCCAAAGACCAGCCAGTGACTGACTAGACAGCTTTAGGATGCTTGAGTGAGCTGTGGAGAAGAGGGAATCTTCACACCCTCTAAGTCATACAAAGAGGGTTTTCTAAAACCAAAGGATGTGTTCTCTTCTGATACACTAGACCAACACTCAATGTCTTGGTTAAGTAGGAAAGCCAAAAGTTGAGGATTCACGAGATAAATCACTACTGGGACATTGTATTGTATGCCTGACATGATTGAGAGAATCATGTGTACACCAAGCATTAGTTCAGACCGATAAGAACCAGGAGATAGAAAATTATGAACTTAAACTTAAAGACATCTATCTATTCATGTATTTGGTGGTGTTAGGGCTTGAGCTGAGGGCTCTGTGCAAGCAAGCACTAGGCATATCATTTACATTTGCTAAATTTTAGGAAGAATAGGGATGAAGACACAGTTGCACTGTACATCCTTGCCCATCATGGACAGGGTCTTGCCTCTTATTTCCATCACAGTGAAACAAAATCAACCAAACCAAAAAACTTAATAAAAACCACAGAGCCAAACTACTTTTGGGATAAAAAGCTCCAAACTGTTCTGAGTTTGAGGCCAGCCTGGTCTACAGAGTGAGTTCCAGGACAGCCAGGGCTATACAGAGAAATCCTGTCTCAAAAAAAACCCCAACAAAACAAAACAAAAAAGGAGCCCCAAACTGGTGAGGTTCTTTAACTATAAAACAAATAAATATTCTTTTATCAACAATATACTGAACCATTAGGAGAGTTGACTTTACTGAAGCTCAGATCCCATTAGGCATAAACTTGAGGAAGCATCAGGATGCTGGTACCCTCAGAGCATAGTTTTTAGATGGGATGAGAAGTCCAGACAGCATGAGCAATGAAGGGGGAAGTCTGGTCATCAGAGTGGAGGGCTCACATACAAAGCCTTTGCCTCAGGGAGAGCCCAATAGTAGAGGGGAGTGCCCAAAGGCTCATTCCAGGTTCTTACAGGAGCCTGCTCCCACCTCAGGGTCAGATAGGTGAGACTAGTTACTTGGCTCAGAAACCAGAAGGCTGACCAAACTGTCCTACTTGGTGTACAGACTCTACACAGCACAGAACCCTAAGCAGGAAGCACAGTTCACTGGGATGAGGGAGAAAATAAGACACCCCACTTATAAAGGCATGTCCCTAACTCCATTAGCTGTAAAACAAGATGTGAACCTCACACCCATTGGGATGATGACAAATAAGTTTAAAGACTTAGAAATAATTGGGTTACTATGTCAGGCATGGTGGCCCAGGTCTTTAGTTCCTCCTTGGGGAGCAGAGGCAGACAGATCTCTGAGCTGAAGACCAGTCTGGTCTATAGAATGAGTTCTAAGGCAAACACTCTCATGTGCACACACACAGAGAGAAAGAGAACCACTGGACTGATTGAGTCGGCTCACACCTTTAATACCAACACTCGAGAGGCGGGTAGGCCGATCAGAGGTCAGTCTGGTCTACATAGCGAACTGAAGGCCAGACAGAACTACATAGTGAAATCCTGTTTCAAAGCAAAAATCCAGAAAGCAAGGCAGATCAGATAAATTATCAGCCCTAGTAAACACACACACACCCAAAGCTTTTCGTATCCTTAAGGTGATTTAAAAAATAGACAGAACTTCCCCCCCTCCCCCAAGTTTGAAGACTGAAGCAGGTTTGAGACCAGTCCTCCAGTGGTCGCCTTGGGCTCTCAAGTAGCTCAGCCCACACCCTCAGATGAAGTCTATTCCAGGTCCTGGGACCATCTTCTCCAGGACTGATTCCCATCTTAGTGTGGGTATATTTGCTGAGAAATACAATCTTTTTTTGAAACAGGTCTCAGACTCAGAGATCCCACTGCCTCTTCGGTACTGGGATTAAAGAACTGCACCACCATCACTGGCTAGGGGAAATCAAACTTTTGAGGCCCCTAGGCTGTATCTGGGGCCCTTGCCCCTGTGGCTCCCAGGTGTTTGCTGGAGAGACATTTGCAGAGTGAGCTCATCTATAAAGTTTTAGGGACTTATTCTCATTGTGCAGTGGGATCCTCTCCAAGTTTGTCTCTCACAGAAGGGGTCCCAAGACCTGTCTGGAGAGCCACACCACAAGTCAGTGCATAAAGGTCTAGTCCAAGTCTTCGGAAGGGGGTGGAATTGTGACCTTGGGACCACCTGGATAAACTCCTCAGGTCTTCCCTTATTCAAGACAGCCTTAGTTTTTGGGTTAGCAGTTCGGCCGGATGGGCCCAGATTTGTAAATCGGAGCCTCAGCCAGAGTCGGCATTGTTATGCTAGTGAAGTGCCGCAGCCGCTTCCTTTCCTCCAAGTGCACCCAAGCCCTCCCCCACTCTGACTCTCAGTCCCTGAGGACCTTGGAATTTCCAGCAGGGCAGCTGGGTTTTGCTACGTCTTTTGGAGTTGTTGATACCCAGGCCCCAGCCTCTCTCTATAAACCTGACACCTCCGGGGAAATCTTCCAAGAAACATTTCTACTGACTATTCCGGTTTACACTGACCAGAGTATTCAAATTAGGTTTGACCCAGGATAGGAAAGAACTTTAGGGATGTTTTACTCAATAGCATAAATCCTTGCGAGAGGACCTTCTACTTCTTACCCCTACCCGTCATCCACGTACCTTATCCAGCCAGCCCCTGGGCTTCACTGTTGACCAGTGGAGGGGTTCCGCACATCAGGTGCCCCAAACACCCAGGTACCACTCCGCCAAATCTTCACCGAAAAGATGCACAACTGTGGGGCGAGGGGTTGCGTCTTTTAGCCTCTACCCTCAGGGGTCCATCCTTACCGAGGCCTGGAGTCCGAACTCATTCACATGATTAAGTAGAAAACACAATCTTTATTTTGGTAAGAACCTAGGTTTGGGGGTGGGGATGGGTACAGTAACTGGGGTCGAGGTAGACTGGGGAGGGGGGAGGGTCGGTTCTGGAGAGGACTGATAACAAAGCTTTATTGGCGCAAGTCCCCAAGGATACCCCGCTCGGAGGCTGCACTGCCCAGAATGAACCCCACAGCCAGAGAAACGGTTTGGTCGAAGGAACCTCGTAGATGCTCCACGTGCTGATTCAGGGTCGACAGCTGGTCGCGCAGAGGGCCCAGAACTGTTGAGATGTCGCCCAAGTGCGTCAAGGTCTGCAGCAATGCGGCATTCAACGACTGGGGAGCAACCTGCGGGGAAGCACGGGCCTGGGAAGGGCCAGGAGGCTCACTCGGGTTCTCCACGTCGTGGTCGGGGGTTGGCGTCGGGGAAGATTCCAGGGTATGGCTCGGCTCAGGAGGCAGAGTGTCGGCGGCCATAAGAGGAGGGGAGCCAGTAATGCGGTGGGCACCTGCAGACTTCGTAGCGGAAGAGCTGTATCTCAGCACAGGGGCAGGCTCGGCGTTCTCCGCAGCCAGCGGCAGCTCAGCCTCTACGAGAGAAACGCGCGGAACGTTCGGAATCCCGTCTCAGAGCTCCGCCCCTCCCCAGGAGACCCAGACCCTTCTTGACCACATGGCTGCTCCTACCTTGCTCCATCGGTGCAGGTGCGGGTGCTAACGCGGAGAGGGACGAGCGGCCTCGGCGCTGGGGACGTCCAGGGCCAGTAGAGCGACGGCGGACCCTCGGCGGCCCATCGTCACCCAATAGCCCCATGAGTTGGCGGATCTGGTCATCGAAGGGTCCAGATGGCTGGCCCTGGGACTCTCGGAGTTTGTCCTTGAGGAACTTGTAGCGGCGGCGGCACTGAACGGGCGTGCGCCGAACTTGCTGACGGGCCAGTGCGGCGGACACGCGGCGGTAGGTGGGCAGAGTCTGCCGGCGGTCCAGCAGTAGTGAGCGCCACATGGCCGGCTGCAGCAGCGTGCCCAGAAGTAGCTCCGTCTCTCGTGCACTCCAGGGCGTGCGCTGCGCCGAGCCCGGGGACACGGGAGCCTTGGGCGAGCCGGGTTCCGCCATCGCGCCCGAAGTAGCGAAGGCATCAGACGTAGTCACCGGGATGTCCCCGGCCGGCCGCAGCTCAGCGTCGGGGCTAGCTGGCGACGGTGGAGAAAAAGCGGGCACCCTCCGAGGACGAAGCAGCATCCCTGAGCCAGGTAGAGGTGCGTGTACTCCGAGGCGTGGCTTCACCGGAGAGGAGGGCTCCTCCAGAGCCGCCCACACACGCTGTAAGGACCCCGCACCGCCCTCTGCGTCTAAATTTGGTCCTTGCGACCCTCCCATCGTCTAGCCGCCCCGCCCTCTCGCCTGCCTAGTTCCTCTTGGCCTGTGCCTTGCCTATTCTAGCCCATCCCTTTTCTAGCCCTTTCCTCAGGGAACCAGGCCCTGAGAACAGAGTTTTGCCCTGTTACCCAAAACAGAACCTGTACAAAATTTTTAATTAAAAAAAAATCATTTAGGGCCAGGCGGTGGTGGCGCATGCCTTTAATCCCAGCACTTGGGAGACAGAGGCAGGTAGATTTCTGAGTTCGAGGCCAGCCCTGTCTACAGAGTGAGTTCCAGCACAGCCAGGGCTATACAGAGAAACACTGTTTCAAAAAACCTAAACCAAACAAAACAAAACAAAAAAACCATTTAGGGTTGGAGAAATGGCTCAGCGGTTAAGGGCACTGACTGCTCTTTCAGAGGCCCTGAGTTCAATTTCCAGCAACCTCTTGGTGACTCACAACCATCTGTAATAGGATCTGATGCCCTCTTCTGGTGTGTCAAAAGACAGCGATGTACTCACAATAAATAAACAAATCTTTAAAAAATATTTAGTTAAGGTACAATATAATAAGATCGAGTGAAGAGGACAAATAGCAGGAGTCAGTTCGTTTTTTGTTTTTTCTTTTTTTTTATATTTGTGCTACGCCCATTAATTATTACCCACAAACAGCCCATGAAAGCTCTAGAAACACAAAACTCTGGCACCTTTTATCGCTAGTGCACCAGAATGTGTTGTTTATACATGTAATAAGTAGGACCATCCTCTCCATTCTCATTTGGCTGTGGGCTTTGAAAGATGGATGTATGCTGTATCTAATTTCCTAATCCAGCCAAGGAGGTCATTGAGTGCTAGATTTGATAGCGATCAATGGCTGCTGGGTTGGAATCTTAGTTCACACACACTACAAAAAGGAATCTTTCTAGTGTAGTAAAATGTATCTACTAACAAAGGTGACAAAATATCATCTCTTCCCTCAAGATTAAATATTTATTTATTTTATGTATATGAGTACACTATTGCTCTCTTCAGACACAACAGAAGAAGGCATCAGATTCCACTGCAGGTGGGTGCTGGGAATTGAAATCAGGACCTCTGGAAGAGCAGTCCTCTGAGCTATCTCTCCAGCCCTTTCCCTCTCAAGATTAAGATTAAGAAAAAGATGCTTGCCGGGTGGTTGGTGGTGCACGACTTTAATCCCAGCACTTGGGAGGCAGAGACAGGTGGATTTCTGAGTTCGAGGCCAGCCTGGTCTACAGAGTGAGTTCCAGGATAGTTAGAACTATACAGAGAAACCTTGTCTCAAAAAAACCAAAAAAAAAGAAGAAGAAGAAGAAGAAGAAGAAGAAGAAGAAGAAGAAGAAGAAGAAGAAGAAGAAAAAGAAAAAGATGCTCATCTGGGCCGTGGTAGCACACACCTTTAATCCCAGCACTTGGGAAGCAGAGACAAGCAGATTTCTGAGTTTGAGGCCAGCCTGGTCTACAGGGTGAGTTCCAGGACAGCCAATGCTACACAGAGAAACCCTGTCTCAAAAACAAAACAAAACAAAAAAGAAAGAAAGAAAGAAACATCATATAAAGATTGCAGTTAAGTTCCTAGTACCCTGTGGGCTAGCTATACAAGCCTTAGTTTTACAAAGATCAGGGAAGTCAAAGGAAGCACCAGTCTGCCATCTTGCCTCTGGGATTGTAGTGGACTCCTTCTGTGGGGCCGAAGACAACAAGCAGCAGCAAAGATCAGGGGCTGTCTCATTAGTGATTTGCTGTCTCATTAGTGATTTGTGACTAGGGGCTTGAACAAAGACCAAGGACCACTGGCTGCATTCCTCATGACTGAGACAGGCTAGGGTCACCTCTACTTGCCATACCAAGCCTAGCTTCCTGGGGCCAGTATTCTGAGTTACAGCCTGTTGTTTTCAAGGTCTTTATCACCTGGCTTGAGCCCCCCATGTGATGGTATCTAGTAGCCCTGGGGCTAGGCAGCTGGTGGTGGTGGGACCTCTCTACCATTCAGCACACTATGTGGCCATCTTGAGCTTACTCTCAGTCTAGTGGTCTTAGGGTAGTTAAACTCTGTGTTGGAGGCTTCCCTCAGGTACGGTGCTCAGGACTAAGCTCCAGGCTCAGGTGAGGTTCACTGAACCTTGAGGGCTACCGATTGTCCCTTTTAAAAAACTCTTTATCATCACCAGGCAGATAACTGTCATTATCTTTCCTGTGTCCGGAATGGTTACACTGAGATGCAATCCATTCCCCACCCCCATTCATGTCTCAAGCTCAGGAGAGGTCCCAATGGGTGGCCAAGGGAACCAGCCAGCTCTGTCTTGTCTGCAGGGCCGATCAGTAGAAACTAGTTGAGGTGGCAGATCACAGCAGGGCAACTCTCCCCTCACCCCTCTCCCCCTACCCCTCTCCCCTCACCCTTCTATGGGAAAAATGAGCTGTGGTCATCAAAGTCTTGGTTTTGGAGAGGACAGATACATTAGAGGTGAGTCTGCCAGACCTGGTCCCTGTGGTAATGAGGGTATGAAGGTCATGCAGAATGCGATATGACTTGGAAGTTTGGCTTTCAGTCCTACGCTGGGCTTACTTCCTGTTGAAGTACTAGGAGACCCTAGGTAAGGTGCTGTTGCCCAGCCAAGAAAGACTTCAGCCTCTCAGAGTGGGTGTTGCTTTTGAAATCTACAAAATGGATCATAGGACAGTAGCTTGGTAGAAATTACTTTATTTAGAAATCTGTACGTTGTGACATCACGGTGCCATGCAAACAGTGCTGAAGCCAAAAGCCTGTTCACGTCCCCACGCAACAAGTCAGCACCATTGGAATGCTGGTTTGCGCTGGACACCTCCTGCACTAGGATACAAAATCTGAAAATGTAGGCGTTGATCAACAGAACACAATCCTTATAGAAAAGTCCCAAAACAGTAAGTTGCATATGCATGGCCAGGACTCTCAGTCCCACTTACATCCAGTGTAAGCAGGGTCCGGTGTCTCCAGCAAATTCATGTGAGGAAAGACCCCTCAGCATTAAAAATCCAGCATTTGGTCACGAGTCACAGCTTCCTAGAAAGACCACTAGCTGCTTCACTACAAAATCCCTACTTCTAAAATACAGAACAGTCTTGGTCTTGTGGCACAGGCAGGGCTTGGGTTGTTGCCACGAGCCTAAGGTGTCCAAACAGGAGTTTTTCCAAACTGCTGTTGTCCATCTTATTCCCAATCCTCCTGGCCAGAGGACCCCTTCCCAGTGAGCCAAAGCCCAGCGCCAGCTGTTGAGGATCCAGAAATCGAGATATCTGATGCCACTAAGGCAGCAAGTTTGACTCACATCTTTGTCTGTCTAACAAAGCGCTAGTGGTGTGCAGAGCCAAGGGAACACAGTGGATGGGTGTGCGCATGCGCAGCTGCTGAAGGCTGATAGGCCGCTGCTTCTGGGGCCCACATGACAGTAAAGAGGGGCTTTGCTCCCAGAGATCCCAGGAATGACCTTGCATTGGTGCTGTTGTTAGTGCGCAGTGTTCTTCCTCCTTTTCTAGGGGGCAGAGCCTCTGCCCAGCATCCCTGTCAACTGCAGCTGTTCTAAGCTTGGGGTGTAGAGCAACAACAGGCCACGGGGAGGGTCAACAGCTAAGGCAGAAGGCCCTGCTGGGACAGAGGCTGCTTCTCCCCGCTCTCTGGGAACTAAGAAGACCAGAGGACTTGGCAGGAAAGGCTGAGGATGGGGTGGATTTATAAACGTGGCCAAGTCAGGCTGCTAGAAATTTTGGGCTCCAATGGAAGGTTCCAGACCTTTGGAGCTGCTGAGTGCAAAAGACAGTTTTGGTCCTTCTTGCTGAGTGGAAACAAAAACACCGGTCAGCAAGCAGCTAAGATTGGGTTCTTTTAGAGTCAGATGTGGGTATGTGTTGAGTTTTGGAGAGGTCAATGATAAATAAATGGGAGCCCAGGTATAAGAGGATCCAAAGCTCTGGGGATAGCTGACTCTATTCCCTTTTCATTTTGTAAAATTTGATTTTTAAATTCTAGCAGAAACAGGCCCACTGAATGCTGTGCCCACCCTGCCTTGGGGACAGGGCTAGGCTAGAGTTGGCTCAGCCTTCCCTATGGCCTCAGGCTAGTCCCTTGCAATTTTCACTTTCAGAGAAGTAAAAAACTGTCTTCCTCAAGGACACTCAATGAGCCTGAGGTTCCACCAGCCAGCAGCTCTTGGGGGCTCCTTCCACCTGACCATCTTCTTTCGTCTGGTCCCGTTTCGAATCCACACCCAGGTGGAGCCCTTGGCTACTGGAATGTGGCTTTCATTCTCCTCAGTTTGTCTTGGATCTTCCGGGAGTGTTTTTCTCCTGGGATCTGGTGGAAGTTGGCCCTGTTATCTGCGGCTAAAATGGAGACATCAGCTCCGCTGAAGCGGGCAATCCTTTGCTTGAGGTGGGCCTGCAGCTTGGGGTCAGGGCTGAATGTGTACGGGTTCTCCTGGAACGCGTGCACCTGGCTCGCCACCTTGGCGATGTTTCTTTTGTGGGGAAAGAAAAGGTTCGTTCGTTAGTTTGCATAGGATACAAGGTTCCTTAATGTCTTCTCTGGAATGTCCTAAGCCATTTCAAACCGTTCCCAAAAGGGCAGCATTGAAGGGTGAGGTTTTCTGTACTGATTCATAAGAACATGCTTTATACCTGGGCCCCCCACCCCCATCCCCTTCGTTAAGTATTTTGAAAACCCAAGTCTGGCTGTTTCAGTTGAAGTCTTCAACACAGAAAAACAAACAAAACCTCCCACACCCTGCTGGTTGCTTCACTTCCGCTTGGGGGCTTCTGGCTCCGTGTACAAGGGACTCT
>JADRCC010569847.1:0-16438 GCA_019843855.1 Hylomyscus alleni | reverse complement strand
ACACATGTATATATACCAGGATGTGTGTACAGGATAAGTTGCAGATGCTGGTCCTCTTTCAACCATGTGGGTTCTGGGGAATGTATTCAGGTTGTGGCTTGTCAGCCAGCTGTATACACCTGATGAGCCACCTCACTGACCCCGGAAACTGGATTTTTGTAGGATTTTAATTTTTTCTTCTAATCTGCATCTTACAATTTTTTAATTTGAACAATTCTTATAAAAAAAAGATCGGGGCTGGAGAGACAGCTCAGTGGTTAAGAGCACCGACTGCTCTTCCGAAGGTCCTGAGTTCAAATACCAGCGACCACATGGTGGCTTACAACCATCCATAATGAGATCTGATGCCCTCTTCTGGTGTGTCTGAAGACAGCTACAGTGTACTTACATATAATAATAAATAAATCTTTTAAAAAAATCAAGTTGAAGATGATTATCATAAAAATCATAAATATGCCATGTAAGTAAGTATAATGCATAATAGAATAAAATGCCCTGCCACTCCAGCAGCCAGGCTTTCTGCTAGCCTCCTTCGCCCCCAGCTGCTCCAGTTCTGACAGGGCTGAGGGGAGTTCTTAGCTAAGAAAGGAGGAGGAGGAGGAGGAGGAGTCACAGACACTGTCTTTAGCAGGCTGGGTTCACGGGCAGGCTTGCCCTCCCTCTGTCAAGGTGAAGTTTACCAATTTCCTGCTGGACAAAGGTTGCTCTGGCGGCGGTTCCCACCCTACAAATAAATCTCCACACCTGCGTTACTGTCTGGCTCTTTTCCCTATGACAAATCATCTACCCGGCCAGGCGGGGGATGGCCAGGTAGACCCCCTTAAAAGTAACGGAAGCGGACAGCCACACAACACTAACCTTGCAGTCCACACTCAGCATGTGCTGCGCAATGACCCTGGCATCGTGGTTGGTGAACAGTTCTTTTGCTCGCTTCAGCATGGCCGTTTCCAGGGGCTTGTTCTCCGGAGGAAGGAGCTTAGACTCAAAGTCATTGGGTCTGAATGACGACACGGTCTCCATGAGAGGTGGCACAAACTTGGTCTTGTCCTCCTGACCCTCATCCAGTGGATCCCAATGTCTCACCTGGTCATCCCCATCAAGGATCAGATAGTTGATGCCAGAGTTCCGGGGACCCGATGCCCCGTTCTGTTTGGCTGTCAGCAGCATCTCGTGGCTGTCTTGAGCTTGTGAAGGAAGCTTGGCTCCTCTGTCACAGCCCGCCGCAAAAGCAGGGTTCAGTTCACAGTAGTTGGCCTCTGAGTTGAGCCAGGGAGATGGAGAAGGGGGAACCTTGAGGAAGGGCACCTTGCAGGGCTTTGGGGGTGGCTTGGGGCACAACTGGCTGTCTGATCCCCGAAGCGCCTCCCCTGCCCTAGCATCCGAAGAGAATCTCCGTACCAGTGCCGGACTCAGAGTGGGCTCGCTGCCAGTCCTGAACACGGGAGAGTTGGGGCAAGGGCTCGTGTCCATACTCGGGGACTGGGGGGGCAGCTTGCAGCCTGTGGAGGAGAAAAGAAGGTCAGAGAAAGCTCCGTTGTCTGGAGAACAGAAAACAACATGGGAGTGACTGTTCCCAGTTCTCACCCTATGCCCTTGGGTTCTCCTCTCTGCCACAAAAGAAAACACGGTGACTTTCTCACATCAGGTCTGGTTTGCGGCAGTCGAGAACATTGTGAAGGCTTCTCTGGCTCCACCTCACTCTAGAGGTGACTCTAAACCCCAGGGGCTGGGCTCTAACACCATTTTATAGTCATAGCAGGTTGGGACAGTCAGAACAGGGAAACATGTCTTGGGCAGTGAATAGCACCATCCCGTCAGAAGAAATAGCAACCTTCAGCCACATAGCATTAAGGGCTCTGAGTCACAAAGTCAGGGTGGATCTCAGGCAGCATTAAAGAGAGAGCAAGAGATGCAAGGAAGATAGACAGACACACGGAGATAAGCCAAACAAACATTTTACAAAGGAGCACTGGGCAAAATCACTTTATGGCCCTGGGGAAGGTTACTTATTAAAAGAAATGAAAAACCCTCCCGCTGGCACTAAATGCTTATAGATTTCCCAAGTCCCACGCCCCACCACTCTTCTAGCCATGAAAAGAACACAGAGAAATAGCAAGGTGTCTGTGGATAGCCACTCTATTAGCAGCCCCAGGACCACTGCCAGGACCCACTGATGGGGGTGGGGCCGGCTAAGGAGTGATCTCTTCTATCATGATGACCACAACGCATCAACAGGGTTTGAAATGTTAAAAATCCTGGGTATGAATGCTAGGTGACCCTCTTCCTCAATACCTTAATTCCTCAGTTTCCCCGGGTGCAAAATGAGAACAACTGTGCCCACTTTGAAGGCTGGTTATGAGACTTAAGTGCTCAGACGCCTAAAACATCAAGCTCAGGGTGCCACAACCAAACAGCTCTGCCAACCTCCCCTCCTCCAAGCTGAGGGTCTGGAATCTTCACACCCCATGGCTGGTTTGGGCAGAAAAAGTTCAAGGGCACTCAGGGCCACACCACCGCCTTTTTGCCTGACACTCCCCGACACCTACCTATGGGCAGGTGACTCTCCGACTGGTGAGCTTTGAGGGTTAAGGCCCTCCGGTCCTGCACGTGATCCAGGCAGGCGGGCTGGCTGCCACTCTTCTCTTTATTCCTGAAGCCAGAGACCAGGCAGAAACGTGTCATTAAGTAGTAAAACCTTCCTTTAGGCAACTACGACGTCACATCACGGAAACTTAAGAAAAGAAAACTCCCGGAATGGACGCAGCAGCCCATACCCTAACAGTAAAGGAGAGGCCAAGAGGAGGGGCCACTGACGGGGCGTGCCGGGTCCCCAGGGCCAGAGCAGCTGAGTCCCAGGCTGCTTCCTCAGTCCTTCCATCCTGTTGAAAAGAACATGCTGAATGGGTCACAATCCTCCGGGGAGTATTGGGGAGGCATCTGATGAACTGGAATGTGTGCTTCTTTTAAAAAAAAAAAAAAAAAAAAAAAAAAAGCTTTAAATGATTCTCACTCCCTGGGGGAATGGCTTATTTAACTAACACGACTTTTCCACCATGGATCAATGTCAGCTGGGGGGAAACTGGAGGCCACTTTCCATTTCTATGGACAGACCAGCACTCCCCTTTCTCTACCCCATAATAATCTGCAGACTCCAGGGGTGGCTCGCATACTTATCTTCCTGGCTGGGCTTGGAGCACCCACAGGTGACCTCTAACTGCTAAGTCAGAGGCAAAAGTGGCCAGTAGGCTCACCAAATGGCAACGGGGAGGCACAGCGCACAACCAGCGAGGGGAGAGACAGAGGGTAACTTGAGGCCCTTTCTCCAACACTCCCTTTGTCCGTTCTGATTAACTGGGGATCACTCTAATTACAGCCGGCGGTAGAGAAACACCGATCAGCTAGGCTGCAATAAACAGGTTCTCCTGAAGCATAAACCAGTCTCACACAAACCGGAAGATCTCCTTTACGTTTGAAAACAAACAAGCAAGCAAAAAGGAAAAAAAAAAACAATTTTCAGCAACTACTCAAAGATAAGTAGGTCGGAGCAAATTGCTAAAGGTAATGATGTTGGAGAAATGTTATTTGAGCTGTGTCTGCCATGATCAACAATCAACCGATCAGATTATTCCAGGGGCCCAGAGCAGCTAGATAGGTGGAAAGCAGAGTGCCTGAGAACACACACCTTTGCCCAGGGGCCCCGGGCTGCCAGCCAGGCAGCAGGTGGCAGTGGGCCAAAGCTGACGTGGGGAAGTCACTGAAGGGCAGCAGGGTCGGGTGACTAGCCACTGGTCGTGCTGAGGTCGCCCTTCCCCCACCTGAAGTGTGTTGGCTGCTTCCTGTGGGAAGCTGTCCCAGAGCCTCTGCATTCCACAGGACAATCAGAAGAGCATCTCCCACACCCTTCCATGCCTCCCTGCTTGCCCCTAAGTCTGACTTTTGCCTCCCCCCTGCAGAGAAGAACAGCCACCAGGAATACCAGCAGTCGCTCTGAGTAAACACTTTCCACTTCCTGCACACTCTATGCATCTATGCGTCTATGCGTCCGGACCAAGGAAGGGCGTCCCAGAGAAGTTTAAGGTGTCTACCCAGGGTTGCACAGCTAGCCACAAGGAACCAGCGTGGAGCCACCGGTTCTGAGTCAGTTGCTGACTAATACATACCAGGCAACAAGCTGCAGTTTATGTTACTTACAGCGTCCTGTATTTTCATAAGGCGTTTGCAGTAAAGAAATTATAGTTTATATTTTCTCTTGGCCCAGACAGGAAAGCAGAGCGGCGAATGGACACGTTTACTTATATGTGGGAATCGAGAGGCCAGGAGCGGGGGCGGGGCTGCTGCACAATAGAGGGGGTCCAGTCTACATCTTCGCTTTCCTCCCCAGGCTCCAGCAATTGGATGTGTAAAGGCTTCTCAGCTCTGGAAGCCTGGTTCTTTGCAAACAAAGAGCTCTCCTCTCAGCCCTTTCCTGCCTATTATTCTCTGAACGCTTCTCTTCAATCCCAGGGGGCCCTGGAGTTTCCTCCCTCCACACTTCCAGTCCTTCAAACCCCATCTATTCTCTCCAAGTCAATCCTTTTCCATAAGACCAGTTCCTAGCCTCAGCACTGACCCCTGCTGGATGCTGGCAGGCAGCATGTCCACAGTCCCTGCCCTCCCTACAGTTTATCGCCTAAGTGGGCTTTTCTCTTGAACCCTGGAGACCTCAGAGGTTGACCCCGCCTCCCCCTTCCAGCCTGGGCCCTTGCTGAAACCTACACTGGCTTCGGTTTCTCTCCCTTCTCTATGCCTACTGCTACCCAGTTCTGCCTCAGGATTCGCTGTTCACTGTGCCAAACGTTTGTAGCCTGGCACAAAGGCCTCCACCATCTGCTGGGAGTTTCCTCCTAACCCCATCCCTCCCTTACGCAGACTCTCTACTCCAGCCTGGCCAACCAACCCTCCAGGCTCCTCTGGCCCTTGAACGTCTCACATTAAATCCCTGGAACCCCTTCTTCTTTGCAGTGTCCCCCAAATATCCCCAGCAAAGACCCTGTTGTTTTTGTTGTTGTTTTATTGTCTTTTTGTTTTAGAGATGGGGATCTCATTTTGCAGTCAAGGATGGCCTTGAACTTGGGGCATTCCCTCCCCCATTTCCGCCTCAAAGCACTGAGACTACATGTATGCATCATGCATCTAGCTCCACCATCTGCTTTTGATACTCTTTAAGTGGAGATTAATCATGCACGCCCGTGACAGCTGTCCACTGACAGTGAGTGTACTAATATCTTCTCCACCCCTTAGCCTAAGCCAGGCCCCAGCACCCCACAAACCTACCTGAGGAGGTTTCCTCGGGGCAAGCTGTGTTCCCGAGCCTGGATGCTGCCTGTGGTGAGGCTCAGCCTCTTCGCCACATCTGGCCTTCCCTCAGCAAGGCTGCCCTCCCGGCCTCGGCCTGGGGAGGTGCCATAACGCTCTTCCAGACACCAGAGGGGCACTGTCCTATTGATGGGCTGGAAGATGATGGCACCACTCTGTTGGGAGATGGGCCGCCGGTTGCCCACGTAGCACCGAACCAGCCCAGGGATGGAGTCAAAGCTCTCCATCTCGAACTGGTACTGCACACGGCTATAGGCCTCGCTGAGCCGCAGAACAGTCCGGTTGATCTTAAAGTGCTGAGCGAGGTTCTTCCACTGACAGGTCAGGACAAAGTTTCCAGGGCTAGACAGGGAGTCACGAACCAGGAAGTCCCCGTCCCGCTGCACAAGGTTTTCAGACACCTGTAGACAAAACGGTGAATGAGGAGCAGGAAAGGCAAACTCTCTATCAAGAACTTGACAGAAGGCAGTGCGGCTCTGTCTCCTCCGTGTGCGCATGTGTGCGCATGTGTGCAGAGACCAGAGGAGTCTTTCCTTAGGCACAATCGGTCTCACACAAGCCAGGGATCTGGCTTTCTCTGTGTTACCATGCCTGGCTCTCCTGCTTTTTGTTTTTGTTTTGCTTCTAATGTGGGTTCTGGGGATCGAACCCAGATCCTTGTGCTTGCAAGATGACTATTTTACCAACTGAGCCATCTTCTCTCATTCCCTTTATTAGTCAAGTCTTTAGTTTGTTTGTTACATGTCACATTCAAGAACTGTATCCTAGGTGGGTACGGCCGTGCACAGCGGCAATCAGCGTGCTCAGGAAACTAAGGCAGGAGGAGGATGGTGAGTTTGAGGCCAGCCTGGGATACATAATACATTTGAGGGCATCCCCCTCTCAAATGCAAAACAAAACACCCAGACTATTTATGGACCTTCCTCTACATGCTCAGCACTACTGCAGACTCAAGAGACACAGCAATGACTGTGTGCTTTCTTGGGGTCGTGTGCGTGCGTGCGTGCGTGCGTGCGTGCGTGCGTGCATGCGTGCGTGCGTGCATGTGTGCATGTGTGCGTGCGTGCGTGCGTGCATGTGTGCGTGTGTGCGTATGTGTGTTTGGTGTAGCACTCTCGGGACAGACAGACAGCTGCAAGTATGGTGAGTCAGATACTGTGAAGCTAAGGAAAGAAAAACTTTGGAAGGGTTATTGTTCAAATGAGGGTGGCCAGGAAGATGTCCCAAGAAGAGGACTTGGAGGATGTAAAACAGCAGGAAGAAATGAGGTTGTGTGCTCACTTGTCTAGTCAGCCAAGGGAGGAGGAAGAGGCTATCTAGGCTCCCTAAACATCCCCCTAAGATTCCCGTTTACAGTGCAGGATGAACCCAAGGATGGCACGGTGGACTCTGGACAAGCTAGAAGGCTCGAAAAGTATACAAAGTCACCTGAGGTTTCCTCACCTCACAGAATTACTGTGAGGATAATCCGTTGGCATGTGAGAAATTGGCAAAGCACAAGTACAATGCCCGCCACACAGTGCGCACCCCCACAGGACACCGCTGCGTTGCTGATGTCTACAGTGAAGATGTGTACTGTGGTCCAGTCCATCATTCTGGAGCCTGACCACCTACGTTTGCATTCTGCCCCAGCTGTGGACCAGTCACAGTACATTAGCGCCTTGTGGCTCAGTTGCATCCTCTATAAGATGGAGATAGCGAATGCTATTGCTACACCTTCGAAGGGACTGAGCGTTGGCACCCTGCTACCATTGTCACAGGGTTTCAGTTGGCGTCCAGAATGACGCGCTCCTGAGAGCTCACTCTCCTGGCGTGCTGGCAAGGACAGCAGTGATGACATTTTTCCCTAGGATATTCTAACATCCAAAGTGACGCTATACTTCTGCTGGCTCAGAATAGTGTGCTGCCATGGTTACTTCAAAGCTGCCTCTTTGCCTTAAAAATACATTTTCATGCAGAAATTCCATTTCCCGGAATTGAGCCAGTAGAAAGAATTATAGGTCTGAGCGGGGTAGTTATCTTACAGGATGTCGCTCAGGCTGCTAGAGACTCTCTAAGTACCCCATAAATTGTGATGTGTGTGTGTGTGTGTGTGTGTGTGTGTGTGTGTGATAGCCGCATACACAGCGTGTGCTGCTGCAGCCGAAGAGTTTACAGCTGGAGCCAATTCCCAGGGCACACCATTAAGTGAAGAAAGTGGACCACAGAAAGCAGGAAGGTCTCCGTTTTGATTGAAGAGGTCTGGAGGGATATACACCAAAATGCTCATAAGAACTATATGTCCAGGGGAGACAATTAGGGATAGGAGTTGAATTCTCTTTTTTCTTATCTGTATCTTCTACCATCAGTTTTAAGGTTCCCGAAGAAATATCAGAATAAGAATGATTTCTTTAATAAGTATTAAAATTAAAAAAAAAAAAAGAAAAGTGGGGTGGTAAGGTGGCTTAGCAGATAAAGGTGGTTGTGGCCAAGTCTCACGGCTTGAGTTCAGATCCCCAAGACTCACGTGGCAGAAAGAGAGTTGTCTTTTGATAGCCGCGTGTGTGCTGTGGCACATTCCACGCACGCGCAATAAATAATAATTTTAAAAAGTGAAATTGGTTACACCAAAGACAGTATTTACAACATGCCGCCACCCTCCTCAGACCTGGGTATGCATTTCCTGTCATGCGGTCCTCGAATAGCAACTGGCCAGATTATGCTTATAATAAGAAACCCATGGGTAACTGTATACTTCAATTCTGCAGACTTGGCCTATTTTTAATTCTTATAGTATCAAATAACAACATCATTAATGACACCCACGTGTAATATCCTGAGCCATGAAGTCGTGGTCCCTGGGGTAATCTCTCTCCCTCCCCATCTTTTGAGTCACAGGTCTTGGTGAAGAAGAACAGAAGACAGTGGACACTCGCTTGCCGCATTGAGCAGGGGTGGCCTTGTCAGTCTGTGCCACCTGCCCTGTGGCATAGGAACTTTTCTGAGATAAGTCATTGCCTTCAAAAAAAAAAAAAAAGGGTCCAGGTAGTAGAAGGCTCTGACTACTGGCCAAGAGCTTAATTATCTAAGCCCTAGGCATCCATGTACTTCTGGCAGCTGATACTGCACATGTATGTAGGCCCCAAGAGAACTGTCCTTTCTCTCATGGCTGGAAATATATTTGGAGTCCCACCTTTGGCTCTTCCAAAGACCTCTTTGGAGACAGTTCTAAGTTAAGTCACGTCATAGCACTAGCGTTCTGTGGCCTTTGAGCCATCAGTGCGCGATTCCCTGAGGAGAACAGAGCGCATACCTGTCGTGGGATCCGGCCGTGGTACCAGGCGTGGCTGCGTAGGTCCTCGCTGCTCAGCAGCAGCTCCTCCTCCAGTTCCTTTTTGAGCCTCTCAGGGGTCCTGTCCATGATGTGCCTCTCCTTGGAGAACTGCAACACAGAGTCCACAGTGATTGCACCTTCCCCAGGCCAGGCCAGGCCATGCCAGCCGCAGATGACCACCACCTCGCTGGTCCTCTGCTTTGCTGAGCAAACGAGCGTAGGCCCAAAGCTGTGTTCGAGAAGGGAACTGGACTACAATTAGCCGTGACCTCTCGCTTCTCCAGCTGCAGCTACAGAATAGAATCTTCACCTGCCCATGGAGCCCTGGCAGGGAAACCACTCCCAACGCAATGAGCTGAGGTGTAAGGGACAGAGGACCATGGCCAAGCGGCTCTCTTCCTGTGGGAACTTCCTCATTCTCTTTTATAACTGCCCTAACGTGGAGCTGGGAAGGACAGCAGTGTCCCAGTGGCCTCTGACCCTGGGCCTCAGGGGCAGAATAGCCCAAAACACAGTCCTCGAGGCTGGTACCAAAGGCTCTGATTTTTCTTTCCTTTTTTTTTTTTTTTCCTGTAGACAAACTCCAGGCAGGAATTAAGTTAGCCTATAAAAGATTTCTAAGCAGATGGAGTAATTTCATGCCCCCTAAATCTAAAATAAATGCCTGAGTTAGACATAACCTTTGAAATAATGTTTGAAATATTTATTTTTTTTAAGCTTCTGTTTGTTTTAATTTTATTCCTATGGGTATTTTGCCTGCATGTTTGTCTAGCACGTGTGTTCACTATCTGTAGAGGCCAGAAGAGGGCATCAGACCCTGTGGACTTGGGAGTTACAGGTGGTTCTGAGCCACCCTGTGGGGGCTGGGGACCAGACATGGGTCCTCCGTGAGAACAAGAGTGCTCTTAACAGCAGAGTCATCTTGCCAGCTCTTGAGCTAGAGATGACTTCTATGTATGTGTGTGTGAGTGTTCAAGCCTGCGTGTGGATGGATGCACATATATGGGTGCCTGGAGGGGCCTGAGGTTGATACTGGACAACGCCCTTGATGTCCCTTATATATTCCCTACCATATATATTGAGGTAGGGTCTCTGACTAACTGCAACTCACTGTTTTGGCTAGTCTGGCTAGCAGCTGGCTCCAGGAATCTCCAGTCTCCACCTCCCATACAGGTTACCAAACCAACCTGCTTTTGTGGAGTTCTGGGGATCCGAACTCTTGTCCTCATGCCTGCATGGCAAAGGCTATATCGACTAATCTTTTTTTGTTTGTTTTTGGTTTTGTTTTTGTTTTTTAAGACAGGGTTTCTCTGTATAGCCCTGGCTGTCCTGGAACTCACTATGTAGACCAGGCTGGCCTCGAACTCAGAAATCCACCTGCCTCTGCCTCCCAAGTGCTGGGATTAAAGGCGTGCACCACCACCACCTGGTTATATCGACTAATCTTACCCAATCTGATTTTTTGTTTTGTTTTGCTTTGTTTTGATTTGTTTGAGACAGGGTCTTGCTATCTGTATAGCCTTGGCTACACTTGAATTAATAATCCTCCTCCTACCTCGGCCTCTCGAGTGTTGGGATTACAGGCATATATTTTTACCTATGCCTAGTGTGCTTGGCTAGTTTCTTATATCGACTTGACACAAGTTACAGTCATCTGAGAGAAGGGAATGGCAACTGAAAATAAAGACTGAGCTGCAAGCATGTCTGTAGGGCATTTTCTTAATTAGCAGTTGATGTAAGAAGGCCCAGTCCATTATGGGCAGTGCCATCCCTGGGCTGGTGGTCCTGGGTTCCATAAGAATGCAGGCTGAGCAAGACTTGAGGAGAAAAGCCGGTAAGCAATGCCCCTCCATGGCCTCTGCATCAGCTCCTGCCTCAGGGTCCCAGCTCTGCTTGAGTTCCTGCCCTGACTTCCTTTGATGATGACCTGTGATATGAAAGAGTCAGCAAAACAAGCCCTTTCCTTCCCAAGTTGTTTTTGGTTGTGGTATTTCATTGCAGCAACAGAAGCCCTAAGACATCCAGATTGAATAACACTTTTTTGTTGTTGTTGTTGTTGTTGTTGTTAAATATTTCTAGTGCACTATTTCATTTTTAAGGCAGACTGGGAATAGAACTTAAAGGGAAAAACTGGTCCTTCACCCCCCAAACAGCTTGAGAGCATTGCACGGCAACAACGGCAGGGTTTCTGGGCAGGTGACACTGGCCCCAGGTTGGATTTAGCATCACTCCCCCTTGTACAAGCACACTGAACATCACCCTCCTGGGTTCCTAGTGAAACCAGGTTTGGGTATCATTCACTGAAAAAGGAAAGGCCAGGTCTCCGTGCTCTCCCCAAGTTCCCCAGTGTGCCCTCCAGATGCCTCAAAAAAGCCCCAGAATTACTCCTCACACACTGCTTAGCAAGGAGAGAAAGACCCCTACGTCTTCCCCCGCCGAGCCAATCGGAATCATATTTAGGATTAACCATGCGTGCTGCCCTTCATGGTGCCAGCTTACCATGTGATGTGGGTGGATTTCGGGGTGAACCTTCACTTCTTCCTCTCCTCTCCCTACCCTCCTCCTCCCCTCGCAGGACCTCAGGACAGACATTCAGTTTGCTCGTTTGAGACGGAGTCTCACGCTGTGGCCCAGGCTGGCCTAGAACTCACTACATGACCCAGGCTGGACTTTCCACTACAGCGATGCTTCTGCCTCCAGAGTGCTGGGATTAGGGGTGTGGGCCACTATGCCCAGTGAGGGACATCTGATAGTGGAATTTATATCAAAAAGCGTGCGAGGCTGACTGCCATGATTCTTGTGGGCCTCACACAGTGTTCGGCACTGGCAGCTCTGGGCATTAATTAGGCAAAGTTGCCTCTGAAGACTCAAGATATGAATGGCAAGCTGTCAACTGATGGCTGCCTATTATCTCTCTTGCCTCCTGCTAGACTTTAAGTTTCGTGGGAAAAGAACCTTTTCCCCTTTTCCCTGCAGCAGCGCTGCAGGCAGAACCTGAACACCTTAAGAACTCAGTGACGCTGCAGGGACAAACATCCCAGAGGGAGGCTTCTTGCGGCTTTTCTCCCAGATTATCTGCAGCTCTATTTTACCAGTGTGGCACCACCCGTCAGCTCAAAGATGGCGTTCCTGACAGTGTGTGTTTTATAAAATGCCGCACTGAGGTCTATCCTTAGAAGACTGAGTTGGAAGGATTTCTGGGGTGACACGTGAGAACCAGCGCCTCAGTGATATCCTGGACCATGAGGGGGAAGCCATAGCTAGTAACAACAGCGAGAAGGCAGGAACCAGGCTGAGGCTCTGATACCCATGGGGCCTACACACCAGCAGGAGAACAACTGGTCCCCAGTTTTCTATGTCACTGTGAAGCCACATGAAGCCTATAATTTGGGGGCTTTCTGTCGAGGTGGCTGTACTAAATCCTAACCCATATTGTGAACCTTGTTCCTCTTAAGTCACCCCGAGCAGCAGAATCATTCACACCTCTTGTGCCACACCCTAGGCTCTCTGCTAGGTCTGAGAGGGGACAAAGTAGGAGATTTAAACATGTACAGCCAGCTCTATCATCCTCTTTGGAAATTTTATTTGCTCACACTCAGAAAGCTATTCCCCTATTGGCTGCTGTGTTCTCCTCGCTGAAGCCCCAGTATCCAGACCCCTGCTCCCCCACGCATGCCCTTCTCAGAGTTGGCTACAATGTACATTTTCCTTTAAAGCACCACACACTCTTACTTGCTACCCTGACGACAAACTCAGCTGGCTCTTCCATGACTTTTGTCCCAACTCCTTCGAGGAAAATCCATAATTACTGCTATTTCCTTCTTTGCTCACTAACAGGCTGTAATTGGGTATTACAGGAGGTAGAGGTGACCAGGTGACAACCCAGAGAGGAAAGGAAAGGAGGGTGTTGACACGGACCCTCCTAATAGCTTGAGATGGAGCCCAAACTTTAAAAACCACAGACCATACACTGTTGTGTGGAATCTATGCAATGACTCTCAGGTTACAAAGGGGATGTTGCAATATCACCCCAAGGGCCAACTCATGGGTAGCCTGTGTCTGTTTTTTGGAGGGAGCGGGTACCTTCTAAAGCTCTTTCTTACTGTTCAGTCACATGTATGAATTAATGAACTTTGCTGTTAGAGACAGGTCTTGTGTAGCCCAGGCTAGCCTCAGACTCACTCTGTAAACAAGGATGACCTTGGATTCCTGATCCTCCTGCTGCTTCTGCCTCTCAACAGTGGGGAGTATAGCCATGTGCCACCTTCTCCAGCTTGCATTTGATGTATCTCAAAGAGGGCTGGACCTAAGTCATCCTCATCCCTTCTATCAGCATGGGACAGCAGGCACTGCGCCAGCAGTACAACCCGCCCTGCTGGGCTGGCTTAGTTCACTGAGCGTGCATACAGCTTGTGCCAGCCCATTGAGGTTTAGGTTCCTCAGCTGCCAGATGGAAAGCGACAACAAGAAAGGTCTTTAAAAAAAAGTGACTCTCCCTTAGCAGTCATCAACCACCAGTGGTTCTTCAGCTAGGGGAAGGGCCTTGGGAGCCCTCCCTCCTCTGTGCTAGCTTTTTTTTTTAATTAATTGACTAATTAATTAATTAGAGGTAAGTTTCCTTTGTATGGCCCTGGATGTAGCCCTGGACCTTACTATGTAGATCTGCCTAGCCTCAAACTCAAAGATCTGCCTTCTTCTGCCTGTCGATTGCTGGGATTAAAGGTATGTGCCACCACACCTGGCCCTTCATACTGGACTCTTTTTTTTTTTTTTTTTTTTCCTGAGACAGGGTTTCTCTGTACAGCCCTGGCTGTCCTGGAACTCACTCTGTAGACCAGGCTGGCCTCGAACTCAGAAATCCGCCTGTCTCTGCCTCCCAAGTGCTGGGATTAAAGGTGTGCGCCACCACCGCCCGGGCTCCATACTGGACTTTTAACTGGCCTAATTTTGTGCAGGTCTTGTGTAGGTGACCATTGCTGCTGGGTTCATGTGTGCAGCAGCCACGCCATGTCCAGAGGACAGCATCTCAGAGCATGCCTCTCCACCTTGTCTGGAGGAGAAGGGAGGGAGGCCTAGTGTAGACTCCAGCTATTGCTCATGCCAACCACAGCTATGTTGGGCTCAATCTCCTAAAGAAAAGAGACTACTAGGCTCTGGATCAAGCCCTGCCACTTTGTTCCAGTAGCTGAAACCATCCACAATCCTATAGGACAGAGGCAGGGGCAGGGAGGACCCATCCTGTCTACCCCATGGTTCTCCTGTCTTTAAGCAGAGTTAATAACTCCTGTATCAAGGTTACCCTTTAGCCCAGATCCATGTGTAAATTTAGCATCCGAGTGCCATCATCAACACAGAGTCTGAGATGAGATGCCGAGAGCTGATGTCTGAACATCTGGAGAAGGTAGGTGAGACCCACAGATGTCCAGCTACACTGGAGACTGGCTACAAAATTCATAAGTCACTAGAAAATGAGGCCTTTTGGGGGATCTGAGTCTAGTTACATCTTTCTCACCACTAGCATTCTGTTGTTGCTGTTGCAGACAAGATTAATGCAGCCCAGGCCGTTGTGGAGCTAAGGGTGGACTTCCTGCCTCCGCCTCCCAAGTGCTGGGATGACAGGCATACGCCACCACATGTGGCTCCGTCACTTTGTCTCGATATTAAGAGCTGTTACAGCACAGTGTTTAAGAGCTGGGACCAGTTGGCCACCTCGATCCAGAGGCCCCCAGTAATACTGAACAGCTGTGCTGTCTTGGGCAAGTGACGTTAATTCTTTGCGGAGCCTTGGGTCCCTTGTCTGCTAAGTGGGGATAATATGGCACATGATGTTAATCAGGACCAAATGAGTGGGTATCTGTAAGGACTTGGAACACACTCTGGCAGGGGAATCTGCACTAATGTTAGCTGTCATTGTAATTACATCCAGACACTATTAATCTAGGCCTGGAAAATAAGCAGACTTGGTACCGAGGGTCTGGTGCAGGAGGCACAGAGAGGCGGGGGTTTGGGAAGAAAGCAGTTAGAGAAAGGATCCTGTCTAGGTTTCTTCAGTCTTCTCAAAAAGGGAGCTCAAGAGCCAGTTTGCCATAGTTCAGCCCCTCAGCCAGAACTGACCCCCGCTGGCTGGGCACGGCTCTGAAAACCATGACCATCACTCTAACTATGTAGAGAGTGTTTCTGTAACTTGTCTTACAAGTCTGGTCTGAACAAGCTGTAGTAGTCAGAGCCCAGGAAATGTTGGAAAACAGATTTCGGAGGCTCAGAGCCAGCTCCTAGAATGTGCTGGGAACCTCCGTTACTGTGGAAAGCCATGTTTCAACAGCTCTCCAAGGAAGAAAACGCTAATGCAGCCCGGGGGGAGTGGAACTCTGGGTCTCCTGTGCGAGCAGCAGGGCCTGCGTTTCACATCAAGCACAAGAATGGGCCTAGACGTGCAGACAGCGAGAGCTCCTAAGCCAGCAGCCGAGGGACGAGGGACGGTAGGAGGCGTCTATCAGAGGCCCTCAGAGGATGCTCCAGACTCTCATTTGCATGAAGGAGACGGGAGACTCAGAGAAAGATGGCATCTGTAATATCATTAATATTTGCTTTAGTCTACCCCAGGCTGTAAGGAAGACGCCCCATTCCTGTAGGATTTGACATTGTACAGATCACTAGGAAGTAACAATGACATCCATGTGAAAGGGCCACCTCAGGACCTAAGGAAACATGGGACAGCAAGCAGGGATGGCGGCTCCAGAGGGGAACATTCTCTGGGAAGACCACACACAAACAGACTAACGCCAGCAAGATCAAGCTCCAGGGATAGACAAACCGCCTAGCCGTACGACCCTGCCTTCCCCCCCCCCCCCCCCCCCCCCCCCCCCCCCCCCGCTCTGCAGCCTGGGTGAGTTCGTCTGCCTCTTGGTCCTTGAGTTTTCTCCTGTGTCATAATGAGAAACACTGTGGCCCAGGGCTGTTCTCAAGACAGTTCCACTGGGGTTTGGGCGGGGTGAGGGAAGGGCTGGAGCAGCAGAACGGAATCATGAAGGGTAAAGCAACATCACAGCTAGGGGAAATAATGAGTCGCTGGGTACAGTGGCCTGGAGGTTTGGGTCTGGGGACACAGGACAGAAACCTGCAAAGGTGTCTCCAGCACCTCATCCCTGCCTCCAGTGCCCTCCCCCTTCCACACTCACACCCCTGCTCCCCAAAGAAAGTTCCATCTTCACTGCAGGCACGTGGTAGGAAGCGTCTTCCTAGCCATCACTGGTGTTTTCTTTCTTATTTGTTGGTGGGGGCAGGGGTGTTTTCCCAGAAGGATCAATGTAGCTGAGATGACAAAGCCAGCACTCAAAAGGAAGAGGAACGAGGGATGACTGGGGCCTCTGTAACACGGGGCCTCGAACCCTGGGACTTAGGCAGTATGAGCTGGGTCTCATGGCGGCTCTAACTGAGGAAGCCAGGGATCAGACACGGAGGACGTACCATGGGAAGCTGGGGGTCAGATCTTCCTTCTGTGGATAACAGCACAGAAAAATCTCTCCCTGGGAGGGCACGGACACACAAAACTATTTAGAGGGATGAGTGTAGTGCAATGGGCAGAACTCGGGGTGGAGTGGTGCACCGAGCCAACAAGGAGCTGTCATTTGAAATGTGCTGAAGGTTCAAGTCTCCAGTTCCACTCCTTACAGTTAGTGGCTGGCTCAGAGGCCAATAAGGAGGAACCACTCACTCCTGAACCCTGGCATCTCCTCTGACCCTCATTCCCCAAATGACCTTCAGAACTGC
>JADRCC010569842.1:0-17342 GCA_019843855.1 Hylomyscus alleni | reverse complement strand
CTGATTAACAACCTAAGAGTTTTACATCAAGTTACTGTTGATATTAGTGTTCAAAGATTCCCTAACAGGGGGCTGGAGTGGTGTTGTGCTCCTCAATCGCTTTCCACCTACTTTTTGAAGAGACATGGTCTCTTATTAAACCTGCTAATTTAGCCAGACTGGCTAACCATCAGGCTCCAGGGATCCTTCTACATCCTTTTCTCCCAGCATTGGAGTCACAGGCATGTGCCACCCTAATCAACTGTGGGTATAGGAGAGCTGAACTCAGGTTCTCATGTTTATACAGCTATGACTCTAGCTGCTGAGCCATCTTCAAAGCCCCAAATGTCACATTAGTTATTTGGGTGAAGTCTGCTTCTCACCTAGTGTCAAGAACCAAGCACAAGCTCATTGATCCATACCAGAAGAGAGATTTTCATCCCCAGGAAGAACTCTACTTTATCACAGCCACAAAAATCTTCTACAAAGAAACTCAAGTCCACTGATGAGAATTTCTGTGTTTAAGTAAAAGAGGAACACTTAAAACTGTAGAGTTGATAGCCTTTCCCATTGAAACTGATTCTTAGATACCAAAAATGCCAATAGTCAAGGGCTAGAATATCAGAGTTAGTCTAAACTTAGAAATTAGTCTAAGCTACACTATGGGTTTATATGAAGTCTCTGGATTCGTGACTATAGTAGAATAACTCACCCACTCTAGAATCCTCTATTCATAGGGTGAACCATTCTTTTAGAAAGAGCTGAGCTGGCAAAATTGCTCAGTGATAAATTTGTTTGCCTCCAAGCCTGACAAACCAAGTTTTATCCCTGGACCTCTCATGTTTGAAGAAGAGCAACAACTCCAACAAATTGACCTCTTATCTTCACATATACACAATGGCAACTATGGCATTCACATTATTTTCTGGACACAGAGATTAAAAAAAGAGAGAAATAAATAAATATAGATTTTTTTTTAGAAAGTGCTAATTGTGTGTCTCAATGTAAAGTAAATGGCATTAGGTTTTTGTAAATGCTTCTAGAATATAACAGATCATTGTTTTTTATAATATACTCCCTGCTTTTGCACTCTGATGAGATTATTAGCAGCCTACAATACAACATATTTGCATACTTTTAATTAAAAAAAAAACTAAAAAAAAAAAAAAAGAAGTAAGAAGGAATGCCAGAGGCAATATTTCATTTTGGAGGGGGTGTTAGATATTTGTGACATGAATAAAAATCTAACATAAGCAGAAGCAGTATTACTGATTCATGTGTTTCCTTGACATGAAACGTATGTATGCCATATGTAAGTTGAAAATTCAACCCTTGAAGAGATGGGGAGGATATTGGAGAATATTATGAAACAATGTAGAATTAATGTGTTGATGATTTTAATCATAGCTACTGTCAACACACACACACACACACACACAGGTTAGTGAAACAACTCACCACTTGGTACTTAGTCATCCACAGTACTGGGCCAGCTGTCACCATCAGAGGCTATATCTAATGTGATTGTGGGGCCTACAGAAATTTGGGTATTTCTGACATTCAGAAAATGTTGCTCTTTTATTATGTTGGTGATACTATGCTTATTAGAAATGATAATTGGAAGTGATCAACATTTGATTACCCTTAACAAGACGAATGTGGATTAAAGAATGACTTTCAAAAGCATAGTTTGATCTTGTTAAGTGGAAACATAAATTTTCAATATGTCTGTATGGGAACATTAATGTTTAGAGAAGGGAACACAGGGAAGCTGTGCAAGCAAAGCCATGTAGTAAATCATTCCTTACTGTCTCTCATAGCCAAGTTCTCAAGTGCTTTCCACAGGAAAGGACTTCTCCTGATAGACATTAACATCTGATAGACATCTTGACAGCAAGAATAGCATATGGTTTGGTCTGCAGAGGATGAGGAGGAATGGTGGAGACAAAGAGGACATCACTACTGTTGCAATGTGCTTTTCTGCCCAGATACTTAGAACATCTCTCATTTCCCAGCTCCTTGTGGCCAACAGCATCTGAAGAAGTTAGTTCCACATCAGAAAGTTGCCATCAGCAACCTCTATAAAAATGACTTCCCAGTATAAAGTTGTAGGATGGAAAGGTCAGTATAAAAACCCCACTTGGCTTACCTAGTCCCTTCCATAGGAAAGGACTTCTGATAGATATTAACTTGACAGCAAGAATAGCATATGGTTTGGTGAGTGCAACAGAACTGCTCTTAACTCCCTTTGCCCTCATTACCTTATCTCAGCTCCCACTTCCCCAAGCATTCTGTGGGAACCCACAGGGCAGTCCTGCCAGAGAACAGATATTGTAAGTCCAGATCTACACTACTCCTCCATTCCTACAAATCCAATCCCCTTTTCGGCACAAGAACACTTGATGCAATTCCTTTCCCCTTCTGAACCCATTTCCAGTGGATCACACAAATCTTCCCCTTCAATCTTCCTTTTTCCCATTCATTGCTTTGTCCCAGCCTCCAAACCCAAGATCCTCATTTGAACCCACAGGCCACTGTGACCAGGGAAACAAGTAGGCTAACTGCAGATCACTTCTCTCTAGATTTCTCCAAGTCTGTAGATCTCATCCCCAGATCTGTATAAATACACTGAAGGGGGAAAATGATCATTTTATTAGATGCAGAAAGGGTCTTTGACAAAACCCAATACCCCTTCATGATAATTGTCCAGAAGAGATTGAGGTTACAAGGACATAGTTAAGCATAATAAAGGTAGGTTGCAGGAAGCTCATAGCAAATGGAATGAAATTGGAAGCAATTTCACTAAAAGCAGAAACAAGACAAAGGTTGTCCACAGTTGCCATACATATTCAATATAATATTTAGAGACTTAGCTAGAGCAATAAGGCAACCGAAGGAGATCAGTGGGATACAAATGGGAAGGGAATAAGTAAAAGTATCTTTATTTACATATGATGTGATAGCATGTGTACGGAACCCTAAAAATTCCACCTTGGAATACTTATAGCTGATGAATGCTTTCAGCAAAGTAGCTGGATAAAAAATTAACTGGGGAAAAAGTAGAACTCCTCCTATATGCAAATGACAAACTGAGAAAGAAATCAGGGAAACATCACCATTCACAGTTCCCTCAAACATTATAGAATATTTGAATGATAAATCTTCAAGTCTGGAAGAAAGAAATCGAAGAAGATATCAGAAGATGGAAAGATCTCCTATGCTTATGGATCAGTAGGATTAATATAGTAAAAATGACCATTTTATCAAAATTGATCTACAGATTCAATGCAGTCCTCATCAAAATTTCAACATAATTGTCTATAGATCTTGAAAGGACAATTTTCAGCTTCATATGAAACACACGCCACAAAGACAAAAGGTAGCTAAAAAAAAACTTGAATAATAAAAGAACTACTGTGTATATCACCATTCCTGATTTAAATTTGTACAGCAAAGCTATAGTAATAAAAAGAACATTATATTAGCAGTAAAACAGACATGGCGATCAATGAAATTAAAGAAAAGATATGAACACACACATCTATGGGCATGTGATTTTCTTTTATATAAGGAAATCAGAAATACATACTGGAGAAAAGACTACAGCTCAACAAATGGTGCTGGTGAAACTGATTGACTGCATGGAGGAAGAAGAATGCAGATATTCCATACTTGTCATCCTGTACAAAACTCAACTCTAAATGCATCAAAGGTTACAACACAAGACCAAGAACTTGACAGAAGAGAAAGTGAGAGATAGTATCGAACCCATTGACTTAGGAAAAGACTTTCTGAACACCCTAAGTACAGGCACTAATCAACAATTAAGAAATAGGTCTCATGAAACTGAAAGCTTCTGTTCAGTAAAGAATATTGTCATTCAGGCAAAGCAACGGCCTACAGAATGGGGAGGATTTCTACTGGTTACATATATGGTAGAAGGTTTATATCCAAAATATATAAATAACTCTAGAAACATATCAAGAAAACAACAAAAAATCCAATTAAAATGAGGTACACACCAAAACAGAGAATTATCAATACAGGGAACTCAAATGGTTAAAAAACACTTAAAAGTTAAAAAGATGTTCAACATCCCCAGTCATCAGGGTATACAAATCAAAATTTTGAAATTTTGCTTCACACCAATCAGAATGGTCAAGATCAATAAAACAAATGACAGCTCATATTGATAAGGATGCATGGAGTAAGAAGAATACACATATATTGCTGGTAAAGTATAAATTCATGCAGCCAATATGGAAACTAGTATGGTAGCTCCACAAAAAGATAGGAATTTATCTACCTCAAGTTTCAACTATACCACTTTTGGGCATATACACAAAGGATGTTTTATCCTACTAGGAGAAATTTGCACAACCATATTAATTGCTGCTCTATTCATAATAGCCATTAGTTGGAAACAACTTAGATGCCCCCGGCAGAAGAATGGCTAAAGTATGGAGTATTACTCAGTTAATAAAAAATGAATCCATGAAATTAAAAAGTAAATAGATATAGCTAGAAAAAATATCATTGCGGGTAAGGTATCTCAGAGTAAGAAAGACAACTATGTATCCACCTATATGTGAACATTTGCTGCTAAGTCAATGACAACCAAGCATCATCTGTAGAACCACAGAGCTTAGGTAGAGTAAGGGACTAGTTGGAGGTGGGGAGTAGAAGGTCTTCCTAGGAAAAGGAGATAGAACAGCTATGGATGGGTGAGATGGGTAGGGTTGTATGGGAGGATTAAATTAAAGGACAATGAGGAAATACACTAAAATTAAGGAAAAGTTAAAGGGTAGCATGGCAATGTAATATAATAGAAGCTTCCTAAAATATATAAATATATGAAAGGGACTAAATAAAATCACCAGTTGATGGAGGAGACAAAATCTCAACTGGCCATCTTGTGTCACCCAATGAATGTTCCAGTACAGGGACTGGGTTACATGTAATTGAGTTGTTGGCCAAAGGCACCCTGTGGGAACCTCCAAACAATCGAGGCTACTGTCAAGGCTATAGTTGCCGTCTATGAACTAATGGCTGCATTGCTGAAGACAACACCTACACAACTCAATGTACAAGAAGATGTTGAGCTGATGACTACATAGAGCCTTTACCCCTATGTTCTAGCATTTTTGGTACAGGAAAGTACTATTTATGTTCCTAAAGAGAACTGTAAACACCAAGCCTGTAGGGAGATGTGCTGATACTAAGGTCTGGTTCTCTAACTGGTTCTTGATTTGGTCAATAAAGAAGCCTGGGAGTCAATTGCTTGGCAGAACAGACAGATGGGACTTACTGGTCCTAGGAGTTAAAAAAGGAGAATCAGAGAAAGAGAGAGAGCTTTTCAGCTAGGCTTTGGAACGAGGAACATGCAGCAATCATGTAAGATCTCAGTGAATCTAGAACCAGCAGCCTCTGCCATCAATGGATGGCCAAGGAGGTCAGCGGGGAGTATCTGAGCCCAGCAATTGTACTAACTGGTAAATTCTAAAGTAATAAAGCTGTCTGAATATTTTTCATCTGCAGAACATAGGTGGGGAGAGAAAGACAGAGGGAGGGAGAGAGGAAGGGGAGAGGGAGAGGGGGAGAGGGGGAGGGAAGAAAAGAGAGAGAGAGGAAAAGGTTGAGAGGGGGTGCCAGGTGGTGGTGGTGCACACCTTTAATCCCAGCACTTGGGAGGCAGAGGCAGGCGGATTTCTGAGTTCGAGGCCAGCCTGGTCTACAGAGTGAGTTCCAGGACAGCCAGGGCTACACAGAGAAACCCTGTCTCGAAAAACCAAAAAAAAAAAAAGAGGGGGGGGAGGGGGAAGAAAGAAGGTGAGAGGAAAGGAAAGGGAAGGAGAAGAGGGACAGCAAGTCCTGGATATCCCAAAGAACCGGAAAAGCAAGATTTGGATCTAAAATCGTATCTCATGATGGTGATAGAGGAATTTAAGAAGGACATAAATAACTCCCTTAAAGAAATACAGGAGAACACAGGTAAACAGGTACAAGCCCTTAAAGAGGAAACACAAAAGTCCCTTAAAGAATTACAGGAAAATAAAAACAAACAAGTGAAGGAATTGAACAAAATCATCCAGGACCTAAAAATGGAAGTAGAAACAATTACGAAATCACAGAGAGAAACAACTCTGGAGATAGAAAACCTAGGAAAGAAGCCAGGAGCCATAGATGCAAGTATCACCAATAGATTATAAGAGATAGAAGAGAGAATCTCAGGTACAGAAGATACCATAGAAAACAATGACACACAGACAAAGAAAATGCAAAATGCAAAAAGTTCCTAACCCAAAACATCCAGGACATTAAGGATGTCCTGGATGAGAAGACCAAACCTAAGGATAATAGGTATAGAAGAGAGTGAAGACTTCCAACTTAAAGGGCCAGTAAATATTTTCAACAAAATTATAGAAGAAAACTTCCCTAACCTAAAAAAAGAGATGCCCATGAACATACAAGAAGCCTACAGAAATCCAATTAGTGTCGACTAGAAAAGAAATTCCTCCCACCACATAATAGTCAAAACACCAAGTGCATAAAACAAAGAAAGAATATTGAAAGCAGTGAAGGAAAGTGGTCAAGTAACATATAAAGGCAGGCCTATCAGAATTACATCAGACTTCTCACCAGAGACTATAAAACCCAGAAGATCCTGGGTTGAGGTCATACAGACCCTAAGAGAACATTAATGCCAGCCTAGGCTACTATACCCAGCAAAACTCTCAATCACCATAGATGGAGAAAACAAGATATTCCATGACAAAACCAAATTTACATAGTATCTTTCCACAAATCCAGTCTTTCAAAGGATAATAAATGGAAAACTACAACACAAGGAGGGAAATTGCATCCTAGAAAAAGCAAGAAAGCAATCTTCCAACAAAACTGAAAGAAGATAGTAACATGAACAGAATTGCAATTCTAACAACAAAAATAACAAGGAAGCAACAATTACTTTTCCTTAATATCTTTTAATATCAATGGACTCAATTCCCCAATAAAAAGACATAGACTAACAGACTGGGTATGTAAACAGGACCCAACATTTTGTTGCATACAGGAAACCCACCTCAGTGACAAAGACAAACACTCCCTCAGAATAAAAGGCTGGAAAACAATTTTCCAAGCAAATGGTCCCAAGAAACACACTGAAGTAGCCATTCTAATATCAAATAAAATCGACTTTCAAGCTAAAGTGATCAAAAAAGATAAGGAGGGACACTTCCTACTCATGAAAGGTAAGATCTACCAAGATGAACTCTCAATTCTGAACCATTACACTCCAAATGCAAGTGCATCTACATTCATAAAAGAAACTTTACTAAAGTTGGAAGCACACATTGTACTGCACACAATAATAGTGGGAGACTTCAACACCCTACTTTGCAATGGACAGATCAAGGAAACAGAAACTAAACAAAGACACAGTGAGACTAACAGAAGTTATGAAACAGACAGATTTAACAGATATCTAGAGAACATTTTATCCTAAAACAAAAGAGTATGCCTTCTTCTCAGCACCTCATGGTACCTTCTCCAAAATTCACCATATAAACGATCACAAATCAGGCCTTAACAGATAGAAGAAGATTGAAATAATTCCTTGCATCCTATCAGATCACCATGGACTAAGACTGTTCATAAATAACAACATAAACAATAGAAAGCCCACAACACTAGAAAGCTTAACAACACTCTACTCAGTGATAACTTGGTCAAGGAAGAAATAAAGAAGTTAAAGACTTTCTAGAGTTTAATGAAAATGAAGCCACAACATACCCAAACTTATGGAACACAATGAAAGCAGTCCTAAGAGGAAAACTCATAGCTTTAAGTGCCTCCAAAAAGAAACTGGAGAGAGCATACACCAGCAATTTGATAGCACATCTGAAAGATCTAGAACAAAAAGAAACAAATTAACCCAAGAAGAGTCAAAGACAGGAAATAATCAAACTCAGGGCTAAAATCAACTAAATGTGTTACCTTCCCCCTTCACTTCAGCCATCGAACTTCTGGCAGCCTCTGCTTGGAGGCTAACACCTGGGAGCTAAGACAGGTGCTCTCTGTTGACTTTTGGTTCATCTTTGAAGAAGCCACCTGAGCATGCCCACTGCCTGAGTACACCAGCCACCTGAAGATCTTCCGAACCTGGGGACTTTGGCACCTGAACTTTCTTTGCCGTATAATCTAGAGAGTTGGTTTGGTTTCTCCTGTGACTATAAACCCCTAGCTTATTCTAAGTGAATTGGAGCCTTGATTAGGACGCAACTTGGCTTCGTGTTTTCTCTTTGCATTTCAAACCCTTTATTTCAGGTCCTTTATTCCCTCCTGGCTGAGAAGAACCCAGTTCGTGAAACTATGGGCAGTTTCACAAATGGAAACAAAAAGAACTCTACAAAGAATCAATCAAACCAGGAGCTGGTTCTTTGTGAAAATCAACAAAATAGATAAACCCTTAGCCAGACTAACTAGAGGGCAGAGATCCTAATTAAAAAGATCAGAAATGAAAAGGGAGATATAACAACAGAAACTGAGGAAATCCAAAAAAATCATGAGATTCTACTAAAAATCTTATATTCAACAAAACTGGAAAACCTGGATGAAATGGACAATTTTCTAGAAAGATACCAGGTACCATAGTTAAATCAAGATGAGATTAAAAACGATCTAATCTGTCCCATAGCTGCTAACAAAATAGAAACAGTCATTAATAGTCTCCCATCTAAAAACCCCCAGGACCAGATGGGTTTAGTGCAGAGTTCTATCAGACCTTCAAGGAAGACCTAATACCAATACTCCTCAAAGTATTCCACAAAATAGAAACAGAAGGTACTCTACCCAATTTGTTCAATTTGTATCAGTTACTCTGATACCTAAACCACGAAAAGACCTAATGAAGAAAGAATACTTCAGACCAATTTCCCTTATGAATATTGATGCAAAAATACTCAATAAAATTCTTGCAAACCGAATCAAAGAACACATCAAAACGATCATCCATCGTGATCAAGTAGGCTTCATTCTAGGGATGCACAGATAGTTCAATATATAAAAATTCATCAATGTAATTCACTATATAAACAAACTCAAAGAAAAAAAACATAAGATCATCTCATTGGATGCTGAGAAAACATTTGATAAAAATCTAATACCCCTTCATGACTTGGAAAGACCAGGAATTCAAGGCCCATACCTAAACATAGTAAAAGCAATATACAACAAATGAGTAGCCAGTAACAAACTAAATGGAGAGAAACTTGATGCAATCCCACTAAAATCAGGGACCAGACAATTTCCCGACCTATTCAATATTGTACTTGAAGTCCTAGCCAGAGCAATTAGACAACAAAAGGAGATCAAAGGGATAGAAATGGGAAAGGAAGAAGTCAAATTATCACTATTTGCTGATGATATGATAGTATACTTAAGTGACCCCCAAAATTCCACTAGAGAGCTCCTAAACTTGATAAACAACTTCAGCAAAATAGATGGATATAAAATTAACTCTAGCAAATCAGAGGCCTTCCTCTACACAAGGGATAAACAGTCTGAGAAAGAAATTAGGAAAACAACACTCTTCACAATAGTCACAAATAATATAAAATACCTGGGTGTCACTCTAAGTAAAAGATCTATATGACAAAAACTTCAAGTCTCTGAAGAAGGATATCAAAGAAGATCTCAGAAGATGAGAAGATCTCCCATGCTCATGGATTGGCAGGATTAATATATACAAATGGCCATCTTGCCAAAAGCAATCTACAGATTCAATTCAATACCCATCAAAATTCCAACTCAATTCTTCACACACTTAGAAAGAGCAATTTGCAAATTCATCTGGAATAAGAAAAAACCTAGGATAGCAAAATCTATTCTCAACAATAAAAGAACCTTTGGTGGAATTGCCATCCCAGACCTTAAGCTGTACTACAGAGCAATTGTGATAAAAACTGCATGGTATTGGTACAGTAACAGGCAGGTGGATCAATGGAATAGAAATAAAGACCCAGAAATGAATCCACACACCTATGGTCACTTGGTCTTTGACAAAGGAGCTAAAACCATCCAGTGGAAAAAAGACAGCATTTTCAACAAATGGTGCTGGCTCAAATGGCCATTAGCATGTAGAAGAATACAAATTTATCCATTCATATCTCCTTATACAAAGTTCAAGTCCAAGTGGATCAAGGACCTCCACATAAAACCATATAGTCAAACTAATAGAAAAGAAGTGGGGAAGAGCCTCGAGCACATGAGCACAGGGGAAAATTTCCTGAAGAGAATACCAATAGCTTATGCTCTAAGATCAAGAATTGACAAATGAGACCTCATGAAATTACAAAGCTTCTCTAAGGCAAAGGACACTGTCAATAGGTCAAAATGGCAGCCAAGAGATTTGGAAAAGATCTTTACCAATCCTCTATCTGATAGAGGGCTAATATCCAGTATATACAAAGAACTCAAGAAGTTAGACTCCAGAGAACCAAATAACCCTATTAAAAATGGGATAGAGAGCTAAACAAAGAATTCTCAACTGAGGAATACTGAATGGCTAAGAAGTACCTAAAGATATGTTCAACATTCTTAGTCATCAGGGAAATGCAAATCAAAACAAACCTGAAATTCCACCTCACTCCAGTCAGGATGGTAAAGATAAAAAACTCAGGTGAAAGCAGATGCTGCCTAGGTTGTGAAGAAAGAGGAATACTCCTTCATTGCTGGTGGGATTGTAAGCTGGTACAAGCACTCTGGAAACCAGTATGGCAGTTCCTCAGAAAACTGGACATAGTTCTATCAGAAGACCCAGCTATAACACTCTGTAGAATATCATCCTGAGTGAGGTAATCAAATTACAAAAGAACACACATAGTATGCATTCACTGATAAGTGATTATTAGCCCAGAAGTTCAGAGTACCCAAAGTACAATCCACAAACTACAAGAAACTTGAGAAGAAGGAAGATCAAAGTGTGGATACTTCATTACTTCTTAAAAGGAGCAAAAAAATGCCTGTGGAAGGAGTTGTAGAGACAAACTATGGAGCAGAGACTGAAGGAAGGACAATTCAGAGACTGCTCCACCTGGGAATCCTTTCCATATTCAGTTATCAAATCCAGACATTATTGTGGATGCTAGCAAGTGCTGGATGACAGGAGCCTGATATAGCTGTCTCCTGAGAGGCTCTGCCAGTGCCTGACTAATACAGAAGTGGACGCTCACAGCCATCCATTGGACTGAGTACTGGGTCCCCAATGAAGCAGCTAGTGAAAGGACCCACGGAGCTAAAAGGTTTGCAGTCCCTTAGGATGAACAATGTGAACTAACTAGTACCCTCAGACCTCTCTGGGACTAAACCACCAACCAAAGAGTACACACGGTGGGACTCATGGCTCCAGGAGCACATGTATAGCAGAGGATGGCCTAGTTGGTCATCAATGGGAGGAGAGGCCCTTGGTCTTGTGAAGGTTCTATTCCCCATTGTAAAGGAATGCCAGGGCCAAGAAGCAGGAGAGGGTGGGTTGATGAGCATGGGGGGGGGGGGAACAGGGTTTTTTTTATTATTTTTTCTTCTTTTTTTTTTTAGAGGGGAAACTAGGAAAGGAGATATCATATGACATGTAAATAAAGAAAATATCTAATGAAAAGATTAAAAAAATAAAATTAAAGGCAACACAAGCCAGCCTCATACACTTGATTTACAATGGTACTCCCTCCCTCCAAGGCATTTTAGTGCTAAGGTGGCACAAAGCTTGTAGGAGTTGACAACCAGTATTTGATTTGACATAGAGTTTGCTTTATCAGATGAAATTCATAGCCAACACTGCTCAGTTGACCAACTACTTGGGATTAGCACAGAGTTGTGGGGTAAAACCAAATAATCATGGTTTAAATATTAATAACAAATAAACAATAAAAACCAGATGACCTCTATGACATTCTGCTAGACTCATAGATCACTGCCTTGCTTATCCAACATCAGAGAAGCTTCTTTCTGCAGCCCCAGTGTTTATTATGGGTTTCCTGAGTGTGCGAACCAGGGATCACCTGTTTCCTGTTTTTCTCTTGTGCTTTTTCTTAGGTTTGTTTGTCTTGTCCAATTCTTATGTGTTAGTTTTGGTTTTATGTTATCTTATGGCATTGTATCATATTGTATTACATGGTGGTATAATATCATCATATAGAAGTCTGTTTCTTTGCTCATGAGGCACAGAACAGGAGCAGATCTGGAAAGGAAGAGAGATGGGGAAGAACTGGGAGGAGCAGAAGGCAGGGGTGCAAAAAAAATATTAAAAGAAGGAAAAAAAAGTCCCCTGAGTCTATGTTATTGTAATATAAAAATTAAGATCCAATGTGGTAAATGTGGTGCCATTTACAATATATTCCAACAAGAAACACTTCAGTAAAGCACAAAGTAATTTTTGTTTAAAAATACCAAACACCTACATAAACTTTCAAGGAAGACATAAAAACTATTGAATTGAACAAAAACTATATCGTTCCTGTACCACTTCTCAGCAAGTTCACCTACAGATTGATGGTAACCCTTTTCAAACTTCCAGCTTTGGGGACAGAATGTCTCAATGGTTAAGAGTATTTGCTTTTAACCAAAATTTTGGTATCAGCACCTTCAAGGAGTAGCCCACAACCTTCTGTAACTTCAGCTGCTAGGAGACCTGCAATCTCTGTTCTCTGTCCTCCAAGGGAAACTCGAGCACACACATGCATAGACACACACATGTGTGTGCACACACATACATTTTCTATATGAAATATATATACATACACACACATTTATATTCTTTACAAATTCTTACTTTTAAAAAATAAGTATCCGGCCAGCATGATGATACACAACTGCTATTTATGGTAGTCTGTCTTTACTTAAAGACAGAAGGACCAGAAGTTCCATGCCTACCTTGGCAGCCACTGCTAAATAAATCTGAGACTGCCATGATTATTTCAAGTAAAAATAGATACCAATAAATTGATCCTGAAATTTGTATGAAAATTCAGAAGGAGTAGGAATGGCCATGTTAAGTCATGTCTGCAGCTCAGGGAATGTGGCATCTCATGTGGCCATCATTATGTTCTAACCTCAATAGACTCCATGACCCCAGGTGAGCTCTTCTCAGAACTCTTCCCTCTGCTTAAATTGTAATTCTGGGCCCAGTAGGGATTGCCTTCTAAGGAATAAGTCAACATCTGTTCCATTACACAGCTATGTGTCCTAGGATGTCAGCACTGGCTTCAACTCTCCACTCCACACATAATCTGACATAAAACTTTGGATTAATCAAGAATAGAAAGAAGCTTTCGTATGGAATATCACAACCATCTAATAGAGGTCCTGCTTGCTTCAGTAAGTCAAGTCCCCAGATGGATACTTACTTAGAAATTTTACCAGAATTTTTATTTATAGAGAAGAGTGAGCTCACAAACAGATCCAAAATCTTTTTTCTAACTTCATTAATGTCCAACAAACCAGGCCACCTGACATGTATAAAATTATTAAGAAAAAAACTGTTGACACGTCTAAAATGTCCTTACATCATCTCCTGGCATCCATGACTTTTGGCAAGAAACCAGATCTCATTCTTGTTTTAAATGTATTGAGATTTTTTTTTTCCATCTGGCTGTTTTTAAGACTCATCTCATCTCAGCACTGCTTTTCAGCAGCACGACCTATGAACGGGTTTCTTTGTATTTTATTCTGAATACATACATTATATACAACTTGCTATCAGTTGTCAGCTTGACTGGAGCTAGAATCAGCTGAAAGGCAAGCATCGAGCAACCCTGGGAGGGATCTTCTTGACCAGATCATTTGAAGTGGGAAGAGGATCCAGTCTAGATGTGAGCAGTATCTTCCTTGGGTCGTCTAGATGAAGAATGGAAGAAGGAAGCATGTCATTGTGGCTCCCTCCCAGTCTCGCTATCATGCTTATCCCACTTGTTGCCATGGTTGTAGTCCTTCACTGATATTGGGAGATGGCTCTAGGCTTTCTGTGGGCTTTATAGCTCTTGAGGAGCTCTTCAGGCCTTCAGTGTGACACTGAACTGCTGAGACAGCCACACTCCTGGGCTCAGCAACTACCAAGTTCCTGAGCAAATCTTACTGTGTGAATTATTAACAATATGTATGTAATATATACATGTAGACATGTATATTACAATATATAACATGTTGTAGTATATGTAAAATGTATACATATGTACATATAAATTCATTTTACCTGTTCTATTCCTCGAGAGAACCCTGACTGAAAAACATTAGTTGTACTATTCTTTTGAAACCAAAGCTGGGCATTTTAATCAGAGTTGTTTTTTTTTTCAAATCCTTGAATTTTTTTATTTCTCTCTTCTTTTCTTTGGTGTCCCAATTATGTTAATGGTAAAATTATGGTGATTATTTAAGAGAGCTCTGTTCTCACCCTTCAGTTTTTATTCTTTTGACTCCTAATTAGCCTGATTGACAGTGACCCTTCTCAATGTCTGTGATGACTTTGGAGTGTGATATGATGGTTTTCGTCTTGCCATGGAAGTGCTATTTCAAAACACTATTGACCTTTTAAAGACTTCAAATAACTTCCGAAAATTCTCTGCCTCTTCACACATAACACCCTTATTTTTCTGTATGTCTCTATTATATCTAGCATGTCATTATGTATTATATACTCTTAGATATATCATTGTGACTTAAAATTTTTGTTTAATAACCTCCATCTCTATTGTCTTTGAGTTTGTATTTGAAGGCAAATTTATGGCCTTAACTTAAAGTTACTATGCTGTTTTGTGTCTCCTTTAATGCTTTAATTATGTTTTGGATACTATGTTTTCAAAATGTTTGTGTATTTGTGTGCCTATGTGTACATGTGTATAAGTGTGTGTATGTGTTTATTTGTGTGTGCATGTGTATATATGTGTGTATTTGTGTCTGTATGTATTTGTGTATATATGTGTGTATGTGTGTGTATGTGCATGTGTTTTTGTGTTTGTGCATGTGCATATATGTGTTCACATATGTGTATGTGTGTATGTGTATATATGTGTATGTGCATGTGTGTATGTGTGTGCATTTGTGTCTGTATGTATTTGTGTATATATATGTTTATATGTGTGTACATGTGTTTTTGTGTTTGTGCATGTGTGGATGTGTGTTTGTGTGTATGTATGTACACATATGTGTATGTGTGTGTATATATGTATATGTGCTTGTGCACATGTATGTGTGTGTGTGTTTGCATGTATGTTTGTGTGGTTTGCTTCTTTTCTAAAATATCAAAATACTCTAGAGGACCTGGATAGACAGTTCAGTCAGTAATGTTCTTTCTATGCAGGCACAAGGACATGAGGGTGCTTAAGCACCCTGCCACAAAAAATCAGGAGAGGTGGCAAGTAAGTGACATCTTCCCAGTGGTGATGAGATTACTGAGCCATGCAGGCCAGTCAAGATGGCTTAATTGGTGAGCTACAAGCCAGACAAAAACCTCAGCTCAAAAACAGACAAACAAACAAACAAAGAAAACTGAATACTGCCAAACATATCACTGAAGACACCTATACACATGTACATACAAAAACTCATAAGACATGTCAAAAAACTATTCAGCATAAAATTATTTGAGAAAACATAAAATAAGATTCTGCTAAGTAAATGTTTGGTAGCTAGGGTGAGTTAAGGCGATTCAGCCAGGTGAGTAGAGCCGGGCAGGAGGCTGTGGCTTTCACTTCTTCATCACAACCTTGGAGTAAGAACATCATGAGTTATTTGAGCTTGCTCTGCTCTGAAGAAACACTTCTTTTCCTGCCACAGAACAGATGTACCTGAGCTCACCTGAAGTTGAACCGAGAGGGGATTATAAACTAGATAAGACGTATTTACTGTAGAACTTCCTATGATTCGAAGTGGAGTGAGTTGTCTCCTTACATTCTGACCCTGTAACCAAATCACAAGCCTGAGAGACATCAAAGCTGGAGGTTTAAGGAGACACGAGGCCCCAGGACTGGAGCAATGCAGATTACAAGGTGGCAGATATGGAGTGAGGACTGGATCTCTTCCTGCTCTCCAAACTCTACTCCAGTTCTGTGTCTCATCAGATCTGCCTCTCAGGCAATGGGCTGACAGTCATCTCAGACCCCTGTGGGTTTAGATCCAGGTTGCCTGGTCTATCCAAAATCTAACTGCTTTCTCCTTGTTCACACTGTTAATGGCTTAGCCCCTACGCTTTACAAGCCCTGCCACTGCCCTCGTCATTCATTCCCAAGTATGAAATATCAGCTGCCCCTCATTCATGCAGGAGCTTACCAGATTAGACCTTATAGGGCTCTTTCTTCAGCTCCTCATTAACTTTAATGAGGTTTAGCTAATTTTTGTTGACTTGTTTTACCCGGTAACTTCTTGTTTCAGTGCAATTAAGTAAAGGCATGACTCAGCATATGTACTCAGCATAGACACACACTTCTGTGAAAGTGCCAGCAATATGATTCCTACAAATTAGCCTAAAACCAATAGATGATAACAATCAGAATACTATTACTCATTTTTTAGGTATTTATATTAGGAATTTTTTTTCAGATTTCAGACATCAGAGGCAATCATTTTTATATTTTTACAGATATAATTAAGGATATCTTATCATTGGATACTTACTACATTTATAGCCATGGTCACATGTATGCTCGTGTTTTTATTTTAAAAGTAGACTTAAATAGCCCATACAACCCTGCAATGTGTTTTCACAATAAAACATGTGGGATCCTATTCTTGGCCATTATTCTGGAGAATAGTTTTCTCTTGCCACACTTCATTTTTACTAACAGTTTTGCACTGACAGCCATTCTGATTGATTCTATTTTTGGCATACTAAAGATTTTATAATGCTATCTTTAAACATTTTAAGAAAATAATTTTAAGACATATATCTTAGAATATCTCATATGCAGAAGCTAACCAATAACATACATGTATCTATATGAACAAATGTGTACGTGTGTTGGGCTCAGTGCTCACTGCCTCACTGGGATGCCACTGGGTGGTGGGGATACGAAAGGGATTGGGAAAGAATTACCCATGTCTAGCCAGAGTTCCGGTGCTCTGGCCAGGCCGACACGGGTGTCTGTACAACTTGAGTGCTGCCAGATGGGTGTCTGTATCCCAGTCTTTGGAGAGCGGGTGGGAGACTGATGAGGGAATCACAGGTTCTAGCCCTGGGGGTCGCTGGCGATGCTGGACACGCGGAGGAACTGAGAACCAATTGGAGACCCCAGAGCACCTCGGTCCACTCAGGGGCCCAATGGAGAGAGGGAACAGGGAAAGGAAGAGGCTATCCAGTGATTCACACAGCATAAGCA
>JADRCC010569840.1:0-12001 GCA_019843855.1 Hylomyscus alleni | reverse complement strand
AAAAAAAAGAATGCATACATTATGAGTGTTGTATTGAGCATGCAATCCAGAAGACATGTCGAAAAAGAAGAGAAGAAAAGAAAGTACAATTAAGAGGTTTTTTTTTTAAAAAAATATTTATTTACTTATCACATATACAGTATTCTGCCTGTATATATGCCTGCACACATATATAGAATAGTTGTGAGCCACCATTGGTGCTTGGAATTGAACTTGAGGACCTCTGGAAGAGCACCCAGTTCTCCTAACCACTGAGTCATCTCTCCAACCTTAAGAGGGTTTTTAATAAGCCAGATAAGGGACAGAGGCAACTCAGGTCAGGAAGAGTAGGGGAAACTGAGGCAGAAAATTAAGCAGTAGTAATATCATTGCCCATTTAAATGTCCTGCCCCAATTTCATCCTCATAAGACGAGAATCAGGGGGTAAAGGTGCTTCCTCAGTATAGGCAGAGGGGCAGCAGGGCTCACACCAAGATTCCAGGAAGTCAGAACTCTTCGATTTTGTTCTCATTAAGTTCTCAAATTATCTTCAATGTCCTTATTTCCTGCAGGAAGTATCCCTAAGGTACTCAAAGAAGTGAAATTTGGTAAGTAGATGTGTGTCATTTTGTAGAGTTTAGAAAATTAACATTTGGCCGGGTAGTGGTGGAGCACACCTTTAATCCCAGTACTTGGGAGGCAGAGGCAAGCAGATTTCTGTGTTCGAGGCCAGCCTGGTATAGACTGAGTTCCAGAACATCCATGACTACACAGAGAAACCCTATCTCAAAAAACAAAACAAAAACAAAAACAAACAAAAAAGACCCCCCCAAAAAAAGAAAATTAAAATTTGTACATTATTCTATATATACATATTCAGGATTTCAGTGTGTAACTGCTTTAAGTTCTGAAAAAGCTGATCCTAGAATTACATATTTATTAGAAGTTATGGCAATTATGGGAATACCTGTACAAATTAAAATTAGCAATCCTCTAGCATATTTCTCTAGTAAAATGAAGCAATTTTGCATGTTATAGTATAAAGCATATTACAGGGGTACCTCGCTATCCTACAGGAGAGCAGTTGCAGAAACATCCAAGCATACTTTTAGAGAGTTGATTAACAAATACAAAGGGGTAGCAGAGATCCCCAGAGATAGATTACATAATGCTTTATTGGCTTTAAATTTTTGAATGTCCTAAGTTCAAAATGGAAGGTAAGAAATATATCATGTCAGGAGAGAGGTTTTGTATTTGTTTCCACAGGAAAACAAAATTGGAATCCTTCCAAATTGATAAAAATCAGATTTAAAAGGGGTAGACCTACTGAAGATACTGACTGGAGACATGAAAGAAATCAAGACCAACAAAACTGATAACTATTTGCTGATTCTTCTATATGGGTATACCTTTGAAAGTGGCAGCAACATGAAAATGTCCCAGCTAGAACTTAAGCTGAGCATAGCCAATAAATCTTGTTGGCTACAGAATCCTCAGGACTTATCATGCCATCCTTTGAAATGGTATAAGTAGAAGTTGTACAATCCAAACTAATAAAGAAAGACAAATGTCCTGCCTGTTAAACAGAGCGCAGAAATCTTTTTTGACTGATCTATTCACATTTCACATTCCATAAATATGCTATTTTAGAAATGTGAATTACTTATGAAAATTTGTATGTTTATAGACACCAATGAAGCCCATGTGGTCTTGACAAGATTCAGCCTCGAGTATTCTGAGAAGGATGCTGAGATATATTTACTCCAGCATCCTGCTCGATCCTATCTCAGACTGCTTCAATGCTGTCTTTCCAAAAAATCTGTATCCAAGACAATTTCTGAATGGCAAGCTAGATTGCTCACTATCACAAACTGTTCAGCCAAAACTTCATTTAAGCCCTGAACTTTTTCTGTATGCAGAGACTTGACAGCAAATGTTACAATTAGCTCTCTTAAGACTAACACATATCCCAATTTTTATAGGGCCCCCCAAAAGGAAAACATCTGCAGGAATCAATTAAAAGAGAAGAGCACCCCATTCCCAAAAGAAGGAGCATATGGATTTTTGGTCATTCAATAAGTTATAGATATTTGTTGTCCTTTAGGAAGGTTGTTTGCTAGTTGTTAAATGGTCTTAATGAGGGAGAAAACATAGTATAGAAGGTTAAACTCAGGGATTTCTCTCTTTTTCTTTTCTCTATCCTTTCTTATGTAGGTGAAGAAAGCTTGAAAAGAGAAAAGGGGATATAGGAATAATATAGAAATAATAGGAAGTAAGGATAGATTATTGAATTTACTTTTAAACCAAAGAGCATTCTATAAGCCAATAATCTCCATATATTGATGTAGAATTTAAGATTATATTTGTATACATTATTATAAATTTTTGTATATTGACACAGACCTAGGGTTATTTTTGCATTGGCGTTTTGATGATATTACAATGCAGCTGTGGATCGCTCTGGTAGCATAGCATGTTAACATTACTGATTCCTCCAAGCTATGTAGACAGTCCTTGATGTATGTCCTTTATCTTATTCCTCAATGACCAGGAATTGTATCCCTTCCGTTAAATTTGATTGTGAAGTATTTCACTATTTGAAGCAACTATAATCCAGATATTTTTATTTCCATCTTAGGAAATTTGCTATTTATATATGGAGTTTAATTTTTTCATTTTGAAATTTCAACATTTAAAACAGACAATATGACAAGAAGTAAGAAGGAAGCAAGTCCAATCTGTGCCTATATCCTTGCTAAACAATCATATTCACAAACACTAGTAAACTAAGTTAAGAAGCATACTGAAGATGATTGCTTACTGTGATGAATAGTTGTATTTATTTCAGCAATGAAAGGATGTTTCAACATTCAAATCAGCAGACACAGAACCCACACTAACAGAATGAGGAGTAAAACCATACAAACATCTCAGTATATGACATAAGAATACATTTGAGAAAATTCAGCAACCCTTCAAAATAAATAGCCACAATTAGTAATTTACAGAATTACTAAGGAAGGTCACTTACAATGAGCCAATAAAGAAGTGAAGTGAGAAAGCTGAAAACTGTCTGTATAAGGATAGGATGAGAGGAGGATTTAGCTTTCAGACCTTCCTCTTGGGTCTTCATGTAGAAGTCAGAACCATCATGAAACAAAGATAAGTGTATGCTAATTGGAAAAGGCATCAAAGTGTCAACGTGTGCAGATGGTGTGATTTTATGTAAAGAAAACAGCAAAGAAGCCAGGAACTCACTTATAACTAGTAAACTGTTTCATCAAAGTTACATTGTTAGACTTTATATCTATTTGACTTAGAAACTTTGGATGTTTGAATACAAGTGGGTTCTTTTAACCTATTACAGTTGATTTAAACATTTTTTATTCAATGTGCAGCTTAAGCCTCATGTCAGCTTCAGCCAAGAACCAATTCCATATTAACAAATCCTACTTGATAAACAGCCTTTCTGTCACTGATAAAAATCTTGAAAGAATTATTCTCAATCATTCCCTTGTATTCAGTAGACTACTTGTGGTCTTGGTAAGTTCCACTGAGCTGGTAATTCCACCTCACTGAGATAAACGTATCTAAATAACAGTAGATACATTTTGAAATTGTTAAATAAGAAGAGTGACACAGAAGAGCCTCAAACAGGAATGAAAATCTGACTATTCCACTCTCTGCGTTTCTTAGATGGATAGAGGATTCTTTCAAACACTTCCTGAGGAGTAGTGGCTTTCCTAAGTGAGTCTCTGAAGAATAATGATGAAGAGGCAGGTGTTCTCACATCTTCCCTGTTTTATATCCCTTGGTTTCTTTATCTCATACTTTTCACACCAGGAATTGAACACTTTCACACCAGGAATTGAACACAACCTCCACCATGTCCTTATTCATGCATTTCATCGTTCCACTAATATAGACATTCAGTTTTCAAAATTGACTTATTAAAGAGATTTCTGATCATTTGACTCCAGATTCTAATCACATTCATAGCTCTGTGGTAGGTCTCAGGATGTAAAATTTTTCAAAAGTCTTTTATTAAGACAATCAGACTTGATCAGGTAAAGAGTCCTCAGTCTAGTCAATTAATGTATCTTGGGATGAAGCTATAAAATGTAAAATTTTGCTTGGAAATGTTAGTAACAGGATTATAAGAAATACTTTACCAGTCATAAAATACATGAAACTGACATGAGGTCTAACCAGTCCTTTACAGGGTATTCACTTACATTGTAGCAACCTATGTTAGGACCTATATCTCAGCTATTGCCAAGTAAATTGGCCTTGGGTTCCATTTTGAAAATTCTGAAGTGTTTGGCCAAAGAAGAGTTCAGTGATGAATTAATTAATGTTCTTACATAGCATTCACTATTAGACCTGAAGCCAAAGTGTCTGCTACCACTCCAGTGTTAGTCAAGAGAATGTAGGTTTAAAGTGTAAACAGATGCCATTTCCAGACTTATACAGGCATCAGCCTCTACATGTACACTTTGGAGGGAACTTCGGCAGAAAATGAAAACTTCTATCTGAACATTTAGGTTTAAAATAAATCAGATAATTTAAAAACCACCCAACCTCAAGAAATGACAACTGTATAAGACAACATTGATGATTTCTTCAAGCAATAAGGCAACAGCAATATTGGCTGTTCCACCTTAACAAAAAGAAAGAAGTCCCAAAATGTCTGTTAAACCACAGAAATCATCATTTTGCAAACATAGAAAGGAAATTTTTCTAATAACATGTTCTTTTTCCTTCTTGTTCATGCCAACATTGTTTTGATACCTTCTTTGTCGAGAATCTTCTGATCAAAGAATGTTGGCATTTTTCAAACATAGCTCTGTCTTCTGTCAGTCAACAGGCAACACTACTGTCTGTATACTGCTCCAGTCTTCAGTGCTTCTTTGTGATATCATCCAAACAGCTGTATCACTGAGAGCTTCATGACTCTCTGTTTATTCAGACTTCAAAGGGAGGAGGTGACATTTGCTAGCTAGACATTTGCCAAACATTTATGAATGAACCATTGTCTTACCTTTATGATAGACTACTAAGAAATCCTAGTAGTTACAGTAAATATTTCAGATAATGAGCCTGAAGATTGGCCCACAACCAATTGACACATTGATTCACATTTTTATGTGACTGACAAATGCTTCTTGGCCTAACATACAGCAATGTTCAAGGACTGAGAGCTCTCTTGAAAGACACTTGGGACTAAATAAGAATGTCTACTGTGAATATGCTTGGCTAAAATACCCAGTCTATTTATTTTATCTGTCTTAAAGTGTCTAATAGCAATTATGGAGGACATTACTGTGGTACTAAATCTTATCCTTTCCATTCATATTTGAAAATTCAGTATGTAACTGTGAACTAAATTTAAAACAATGGCCTAGGTCCACATGGGGGAGTTGTCTCTAATACCAAAGGAGACATAATAGTTTAGGTACATTTAAAAAATACTATATGAAATATATACATATATGTATAAATATTTTAAATAAAATATTTGAATAGAATAAACAAAATAAAAATAAAATAAAATAAAAATTAAATTAAATTAAAAATTAAATTATATCATTTGCAATATCAATGCTACTCCCAAGATCCATAGACGTTTTTTTTTTCAAAAGTCCCACTGCCAGGCATGAGAAATATTTCTTTGAATCATTGGCCAGAAGAATCTAAGACACATACAGAATATTATAGTCATTTCTGCTGCCTTTGTTTGCCCCCAGAACTTAAAGGTAAGAACTTATGTTGTTGAAGAGACCAGATACTTTGGACACAGAACTTAAAGGAAACTAGCTAGAACTGACCTGGACCAGAAGGTGCTATTACAAACTGACAAGGGAAAAAGAGGAATTATAACGCCTACCTAGCTGCGATGCCTTAGAGTCACAACAAAGGCATGAGATCACCATGGCAAAAGTTCTCAAATAAGTAATAGTGACCCCTCTGCCTTAGAGCAACCAACAGCTGCCCAACTAGACTTAAGACCTGAGCAATAGGAGGAAACTCATGGTTTCACTGTAAATCTGGCAAACTACCCATGGCTGGTGGTATTATGAACCTAAAAGAACCTATTTCAGTGTCAGTTTGAGCCAGTATAATTCCCATCTATATTCTAAATTTCCTTCTTTATTTTCAGAGGAAAGCATAGTCCTCACCCATTATTAAGGAAACTTCTTTGTATGTCAGAGACCATCACAGAAATTGACAATTTATCAAAACCTACAGAACAACTGACCATGGGTACCCACACCCAAAACAATTTTTATATCTAAAGTATAAAGAACATTAGAGAAGAAAGGATAGAATTATTGTAAGAGTCAGAAGAACAGGGTACTTGCTATAAGATGGTGTCTTCTACATGGGATGGGTAATTTGTAGCTACTGAATATCAACAACACAGTGAGCTGAGCAAGTTCTACACAGTGGTGACTCCAGTTGACATGCAAGTATGGATGGAGCTAATCTCATAAAGCTGAACCCCTAGATTAAGAACTATAGGCAATAAATGGCTTCTGAAACAGGGATTATCAGTTCTCTTCAGGATCCATATTCCTACTAGTTCATCCAATCCTAAGTGGTCAGTCCACAGAGGAACAACACTAAGTGGACTCAGCAGATTGCATTTATACATACATGTGTGTCTGTGTTAGTGTGTCAGTGTGTGTGTGTGTATGTGTGTGTGTGTGTGTGTGTGTGTGGTGTGTACACATGACAGTGAACAGGTCATGAAGATAATAGGGAGTAGAAAGAACACAGCAAGGCTTATAGGAGATAAGTAATGGAAAATATCCATGTAAAATTTCTAAAAATTAGTAATACAATATATCTAAAAATTGATTTTTTTCCAGAAGTACTTGTAGTAAAAGGCTCCCCAGTTTGTAATTTGTTTATTTTTATTCCATTTCTTTGATCAACATAAGGAAATATTAAAAATTTATGAAAGAACAGTTAATTGATGTACTGAAGGTAATAGGATTTCTTTAAAATAAAAGTAAAACAGATGTTAATGGACTAGATATTCTACAGAGTGCAGCCCATGTCCTGACCACACTTGATAATTCACATGACCCAAAGAGAATATATACACGGCTCCATTTTTGTTTTCTGCACACTGCTCAGGACAAGGCATAAATAATGCCAATGTGTGCCTCTGGCCTTAGAAATACACTCTCAATATCGTCTTGTTTTTCTCAAAATTTTCTATACTAAGAACCTACATATCTTTAAGAATATACACAAGGGATATATCTAACAAATAGAATATTCCAATATTCTATAGAATATCATTGGAATTTAACTGTGTTTCAGATAAAAATAGATATTAATCATTGTATTATAGAACTCAACAGTTCAGAGAACATAATTAGGAAGTCACTTGATATTAGAAAGTAGTGCATTGATTTATATGAAAATGCCAAAAATAGTAGAATAAAATCTTATGATAAACTGAATATTAGTTTAGAAATCATAGCATCCACTGTACTGATCACTTAGAAGGTGTTGGATACTAAGTGAAAGTCAGACTCAGAAGAAAGCCTGCATTTGAGAATGAGTGATACAGTGTGAGAGTGAGGGGTGCAGTGTGAAAGTAAGTGATGCAGTGTGAGAGTGAGTGATCGAGTATGAGAGTGAGTGATGCAGTGTGAGAGTGAGTGATGCAGTTTGAGAGTGAGTGATGCAGTGAGAGAGTGAGTGATGCAGTGAGAGAGTGAGTGATGCAGTGAGAAAGTGAGTGATGCAGTGTGAGAGTGAGTGATTCAGTGAGAGAGTGAGTGATCCAGTGTGAGAGTAAGTGATGCAGTGTGAGAGTGAGTGATCGAGTGTGAGAGTGAGTGATGCAGTGAGTGATTTTAGTATGTCCTGTATCTAATATGAGGGAAATAACTCATCAGCCTTTTAATGAAAAATCACTGATACAAATTTACACAAAACACAAAACTTTCTGTAACTTACATTATAATTATTCTGCTTGGAGTATAGGAGTAATCTAAGAATACCTTGTACCTCTTTATTTATTATGAAATTATTCGTAGCTATGTGAGTCCTGTGTCTGCATTAATACTGGACACATATTCTTGGAAGAATAAATACTCCAAAACTCTTCACTTTTGAGAACATTGTGACCTTTAGCAGAGGTTCTCAACCTCTGGCTTGCAACCCCTTTCACAGGAGCCATCTAAGACCACTGGAAAACAGACATTTATATTATAATTCATAAGAGTAGCAAAATTACAATATGAAGTAGTAACAAAAATAATTTTATGGTTGAGCGTCACCACAAAATGAGGAACTGTAAAACAGGGCCACAGCATTAGAAATGCTGGGGACTGCTGAGGTCCTATAAAGACAGTGGAGTATCTTACATATTCAAATATAATGTGTATATTTATAAATGTCTAATTTCCACTGACTTTTACACTGTCTGCTTTCTCTTTGATAACACACATATTCACATATTTTCATATACACATACTCACACATAAGCACACACATGCTCACACATGAGTCCACACAATATTTCTGAACAGAAAATCATAATAACATTTTTAGGTAGTTATTTTAGTTGACTTATCCTAAAACTTTAAACACTATCTGGGCTATATTGTATTGCATTTGACAAGAAATATTCCTTTTACTTTAAGCAAATGCATTTCTTTGGTTTGGACATCATTCTTTTTCTGTTCCTTTCTATTTCACTGGAAGGAATGAAACACAAACACATGGCTGATTGAGTGTAAATTCTGCTGTCATGTTATAATTCCACAGATATTTTCCTCTCTGATGGGTTAGTTCAGATGTGTCTAAGCCTGTCACAAACCACAGAAAGGTTAAAGATCCTGTAATTTCTGTGTTGGGCCCTCTGTCAAGTCATGTTTACTGTCACTGAAAGGTTAGACTGGGAAGGAATGGAGGAAGGTTGAGTGAGCTGTGCATGTTCCCAGGAAGTGAAAGCCCCAGCATGCCCCGGTTCTCCGCATTGATAGCCAGACACATTCTCTGTCTGCTGTCACTTTTAGTTTCTCTAAGCATATGGAGTTTAGGTCTGAATCGTGGACAAATATTCTCACTCTGGTGCTAAGATACAAATCACTCATAGATAAGTTTCCATGGCAGGTGGGCATTACTCAACCTCACTACCTGCAAACCTTTCTGATTTAACAGTTATGCTACATGCTTTTATAAGAATGGTAATAGTGGGGAAAGGGGACAGTCAGAAACTATGAAGCTGATCTTACTCTTGTTTCCAGGTAAAAGTATTTTAAATAGATAATTCCAAACACAAACCAAACCAGTGGAGGCTTGTCATCTCATGTCTTGGTTAAGATTTGCAAAAAGAAGGGAAAAGTGCCCCATATAGGCAACAAAGGTAAATCTTCATAATCATCAGATACAACTGGTGAATTCAAAATACTTCATGAAGACTTTCTCACATGATTGAACAAAGCACATGGTGATGCTGATCATCTAGGCAGTCATAAGTACCCCACACACACCCCTGCTTATTTTATTTTAGATACCGTCTCATTGTGTGGCCCTGGCTGACCTTGAACCTATTATGTAACCAAGGATGACTTCCAACGTGTACCAATCCTTGGCCTCTGAGTGCTGGGTTATAGACGTGGTCACCAAACCACAAATAAACTTTAACACTGCTTTAGAGAAGTTAGCTGCAGATGACTTGAGTCAGAAACCAAGATTAGTTGTTTTTAAGTTACAAATGATTATTTATAAGGCTTATGCTTTGTGCATTGACAATTTCATACCTGCATAGATCACATTCTGATTAGCCTTCCCCTCCCTGTCTTATCTCTCTCATCCTTCTCAGTCCTCCTCCTCTCTACCAGTTTTTTAGTTCTCTGTGAATGACTGCTCTTTGTTGATATAAACTAGCAAGTTTATGCTCCACAACTCCCCTTGAAAGGTGGGTGTATTCTTCCTAAGTATCTGCTCATAATGCCACTATGTGAATTCTTTTTATACTTTCCTGAGACTTCAAAGACTCTGCTGTGTCAATCTGTATTGTAGATATCCCCTTTACTCTGGATTGGACCTTTCTGTGAACGTACTGTGTTGTACACCTTTCAAAAGGCTTATAATCACAGCTCTGTGCTATGTGCAGAGATTATTCAGCCACTGGGAAGAAAGCTGTCCATGAGAGTTAAGTCTGAGCTGACAAGAGAAACATGGCTAGATATATTTCCATGATGGACCTAGAGGTTTAATAGCACTGAAAGAAGGTGTCATCAAGGATTTTCATCTTTTAAAAAAACTGATTCTCATCTTTATATCAACAACCAGGAAAACAGAAAGGGAACAAGACCTCCCAACTTCTTAAGGGGTGAGAGTTCCTTTACTATCTCATCTTAGAACCAGAGAAAGCACTGAGATCCACAGAAAAGTAGATCTCCTGCTAACTGACCACTTTACCTGCAAAAGGGAGCCAACTTCTAAAGAAATCAACATAACTACTTAACACCACCCTCTGCCCCCATGTTCCAGTGTCGATTGGGTCTTCAGTGAGGTTGGAATAAGGCAATCATTGACCTTTGCCTCTGAAATCAGTTGGATTTTTTTTCCTTGTATAAATTGTCTTTGAAAGATAATCCCAGACAAGCAGCAAGAATGTTACCTGGGCACATGTGGGAAGGATTCATCTCATTTTGGGGTTGTTCAGGCATCCCTAAGGTGTAAGCCCAAAATTTTTAATCTGTCATCTGCTGATTCAGATGGAAGCTAATTTTTGAGAGACACTGTACTATACAAAGCTGCATTGAGTACTTACTAACAGTTGTGAAACGTGAGAGTGCAAGAGTAAACAAAACAAGGGTTCTGCCTTCACACCACATAGTATTGGGGAATTTTCAAAAAAGAAAATGCAAAATAATAATTTTAATAATCCATTCTGTTAATTGAGTGTTGGTCCCATTGTTTTGTATGATAGCTGAAGAAACTGAGTGGACAGTATATAAGTACTCTTTACATAACAAGTTCATGAATGAAATGTGAGTCCATCTAGCTTTGAAACACAATGGGCTCCTGAGAGCTGCTCATCGAACCTGCTTTGGCTCACGGCATATGAGATAGTTAAAGATGAGGCCACAAAATGACTGGATGTTTCTCTTCTCCACTTTGCCCTCAGTATAAGGTACAGGAACACCCACACTTCAAGTGAAGTCGTCTTTCATTTTTTACATTATTAGACATCCTCAAATAATAAAAGTTCAGTTCTCTGTGCTTACACATCTTACAAAGAGTGTCCTATGAGGAGCTGAAAAAAAAAATAGTTCATTATTTCTTTAGGTAATGGTGATATTACAGGTCCATGGTGCTTGATTGACAGTCAAGTGTGAATACTTCATTGTTGCAGTTAGGATGCCTTTTGGAGGAAAACATCCTATTCAAAGGGATCATAATGTTCATTTTAGCTGCAACCTACTCTTCAGTAGCAATGAAGGTTCTTAAGATTGCCAGCTAAGTCTCTAACGTCACATTACAGCTCCTGGCATGTAGCTGTTTGAGCCTAAGAAAGTAACCAAGTGCAGACCAAGCAACCTATTGAAGTTCAGAATTATGCTAGATGTTGCATTCAGATGATTGAATCAGCAAGTTCATCAAGCACATCCTAGATCTACTTCCTGTTGCAGGTATTGGCATTTGGTAAATCCAGTCTGGGATTAAATCATGATCTTACAATTTACTGATTGGGCAAATATTATCAAGTCACATAGTTTGTGTATGTGTTTAATTCTTCTACTTGTCAAATGAAATATTCTCAAGTGATGAGGATTCTCTGTAGCCAACCTGTGACAACATCTACAGTTTGGATCTTTACTCAGAGATGGCCCACAGCCTAGGGATAGTTAATTTCATAAGGACCATACACCTGAAGTGGTACATTTCACTCCAGAGACTCAGTCTTGTTGTCCCTGCAACCTTGTAATTCTATATTTGACCTTACAATAGGCTCATATTTGGCTTAGAGAAGTAGCTCTATGGT